>PVLC010019264.1:0-30895 GCA_004027655.1 Graphiurus murinus | reverse complement strand
TTTTTTTTTTTTTTTTTTTTTTTTTTTTTTGCGGTACTGGGGATTGAACTCAGGGGCATTCTACCTCCGAGCTATACCCCCAGCCCTATTTTTTTTTTATTCTTTATTTTGAAACCGAGTCTCACTAAGTTGCGGAGTGCCTCACTAGGTAGCTGAGGCTGGCCTCGAACCCGGATCCTCCGGTCTCAGCCTCCCGAATGCTGGGATTACAAGCGTGCGCCACCACGCCCGGCCTCTGCCAAGATTTCTACCGGAAGAAGTGCTTTGAAAACCAGACTGTTGGAGGCTGAGGGAGCTCCGACATCGTCTATTCACCTCACACAAGTGCTTTCGCTCTTCATTAACCACGTTCTTCACCTTTCAAAGCTCAAAAACTATCCTTGGAATGTGAGAACACAGGTAGGAAATGCAGGAATGTAAACTGAAGACAGGAAACCATTTGGGGTGCAGCTAGCTTTGTTTGGGGGACACGTGCTGTGGTGTCATCCCAAGCCATTCAGCATGCCAGCTCAAACTTTTTTTTTCCCAGCTTTTTAATTTATATTTTGGTGCTGGGGAGTGAGCTGAGGGGCTCTGACTACTGAGCTACATCCCAATAGTCCTTCCCCCACTTTTTTGCAGTACTAGGAATTGAAACCAGGGGCATTCTACCTCTGAGCTACATCCCAACGCTTTTTATTTTATTTATTTATTTTTTGTGGTACTGGGGATTGACCTCAGGGGCATTCTACCTCTGAGCTACACCCCCAGCCGTATTTTTTATTCTTTATTTTGAAACAGGGTCTCACTAAGTTTCAGAGTGCCTCACTAGGTAGCTGACTCTGGCCTTGAACCCGGATCCTCTTGTCTCAGCCTCTCAAATGCTGGGATTACAAGCGTGAGCCACCACACCCGGCTCTATCTTATTATTTATTTTGAAAAGTCTTGCTAAATTGCTGAGGCTGGCCTTGAACCTGCAATACTCCTTTCTCAGCCTCCCAAGTACTGGGATTACAGGTATGCATCACTACACTCAGTTTTTTTTTTTTCTTTTTAGCTGCTAAAAGGGAGATTTAAGTCAGGTGTGGTGGCAGACATTTGTAATCCTGGTACTAGGGAGGCTGAGACAGGAAGATCTGGGTTCACAGCCAGCTTCAGCTACTTAGTGAGGTCCTTGGCAACTTAGTGAGACCCTGTTTCAAAATAAAGAATAAACAGGAGATTTAGATGATATCTACAATTATTATTTATTATTATTATTATTATTATTATTATTATTATTATTATTATTTATGTTTAAAAGACCCCTAAGTTTCTTTAAGGGAAGACAATTTGGGAGACCTGTCAGGAAAAGGAGAACAAAGTCTACAACTCAACAGACAAAGCTTTAATGCAAGCTGGGAGAGACTCTCTTTGGCAGAACAGACAGCCACCGTACAGTCTAGGGTGGGCATTTTATGGGGTGAGGACAGGGGAGGGGTGAGTTCTTAGAGGACCTAATTGAAGACTAGTATAGATAGATATTGATTGGGTCAAACTGGTAACTGGTGCAGTTTTCAATCCTTCATTAGCATATCAGGTCATCAGGTGACAGTCTGCGGTTGGGACGGCACAAAGAACAAGTGCCCCGTGCCTTCCTGGTAGGGGAATGGTGGAAAGCACCGTTTCAGGTATAGAAGGGCGTGTTCTTTGTGGTTTCCCTGTTGCATTAGCTCAGAGTAAGAAAAAAATCCAAGTATGCTGCTTCGTGCTGCCTCCCACAAGATCTGGGGGTGTAACTGTTCTGAGGTTTATCCTGGGGGGCCGGGCTGCAATCAGGTGCCCTAGGTCACCCCTGAAGGGTGGTGGCGAGATTCCATGATGCGCTCACTGGCGCAAACTGCATTTTGGGGAGCTTGGCGGGGCCGTTGCTTAGGTCAGTGCTTCTCAAACTTCGGGGAGCATCTGCATCTCTTGGGGATCTTGCTTACATGCAGATTCTGACTCCATGGCTCTGGGGCAGGGCCTGGGACTCCTCATTTCTAACCAACTTATCTGTGCTTTATCTGTGCTGCTGGTGCTGCTAGTTCTCAGACCACATTTTGCTTTGCAGGATTATATGATTGCTGTACAATCCTGGAGATGCTTGGTGGACCCGCGGCTTTTTAAATTTTATGACAGTGTTGAAGAGGTAAGCTTTTCTTAGGAACTATACTGTGGCTTTTGAATCTTGATCTTTTCCTTGGCTAGTGAAATTCAGTAAATACTGTCCTATGATGCCAGGCAGTGGCAGGAGGCCGAGGCTCTCAGCCACTCCACCACCAGGATATAAAACCAGCAGGGTATTGACCTGTGATGTTCAGTGGGTCAGGTGTATCAAACACATTTCCAATTTATGATGTTTATGATGTTTTTGTTTTATAATGAGCTTATCAGAAGTAGCCCATCCTAAGTTGAGGAGCATCTGTCCTGGAAAAAGTTACATGTGTTATTCTCTATTGTGAAAATTGTATATATGTGCAGAGGCTGAGCTACAACATGATAAAGAAAGCAATTACCCTGACCAAATGATATTTAAGAGATATGCTCAGAACTGGGCGTAGTGGCACAAGTTTGTAATCCCTGTACCCGGGAGTCTGAGATAGGAGGGTTGCAGGTTCAAGGCCGGCAGCAACTTAATGAGATTATGTTTCAAAATAAAATAAGGCTGGGGATATAGCTTGGAGGTAGAATGCCCATGGCTTCAGTCCTCAGTATGAGAGAGCGAGAAAGAGAATATATGTGAGCACAGATATGCCCGTGTACAGAGGAAAGGCCACATGAAGACACAATGAAAATGAGTCCATCCACAAGCCACAGAGAGAGGCCTCAAAGGAACCAAACCTGCTAATACTTGCTCTTGGACTTGCAGCCTCCAGAAGTGTGAGAAGATAAATTCCTGTGGATTAAGTGATCCAAGTTGTGGCTTTTGGTTATAGTAGCTCAAGCTGGCTAATACAGTAGTGTGCAGCCTCAGTTACATGATCATGATGCCAGTTTTACAGAATGAAACCTGTTTGGTCAGAACAGCTTGAACAACTTCTCTGTAGCGGCTGGAAGAAGAGCTGCAGAGAGACTCGAGTTTGCACATTTGCTGTGCTCACACACATGGTTCACAGTTAGGAAAACAAGTTGATTTTGCTTTTCTCTCTTTCTAAAAAAAAAGCCTTCATGGTGTGATGGGGAAGATGCTAGAAATCTCACAAATCCAGGTTTCTCAGAACCATCTCTTTGGCCAGGTGACCTTGATGATTCACTTAAATTCTGGGCATCTCTGTCCTTTGTATCATGAATCTAAAGCCAAGTCAATGTTATGTTCACATGACTGATTTCCATATCAAGCCAAGGTTTATCTATCTCTTTTAAAAAGTAGCCAAGCCAGGTGTGGTGGCACATGCCTGTAATCCTAGCACTTGGGAGGCTGAGACAGAAAGATTGCAGGTTTGAGGACAGCCTCCGCAATTTAATGAGTCCCTCAATAACCTAGTGACATCCTGTTTCAAAATAAAAAGTAAAATAGGGCTGGGGATGTAGCTCAGTGGTAGAATGCCCCTGGGTTCAATCCCTAGTACCACATACACACTAAATAAATACATAAATGAATAAATGAACGAGTGAATGAATGAATGAATAAATAAATAAATAACCCAGCTGGATGTGGTGGAGCACAACTATAATCCTAGTACTGGGGAGGCTGAGACAAGAGGATAGCAGGCTCGTGGCCAGCCTCAGCAATTTAGTGAGGTCCTCAGAAACTCAGTGAAACCCTATTTCAAAACAAAAAATAAAAAGGGCTGGGAGTGTAGCATGAAGGTAGAATGCCTCTGGGTTCAATTTCTAGTACCCACAAATAAAGCAAAGAAAAATAAAAATAACAAAATGGACATCTGGTGCTTTTGGCTACCCAGCATCATTTCCCTGCTTCCCTTCAGGAAACCGTCCCTGACTCTATTGGGGGGATGCTTCTGTCCTTCAGAGCCAGAGGAGCTAATCTTTTTTTGTTGTTGTTGTTAGTACTAGGGACAGAACCCAGGGGCATTCTACCCCTGAGCTACAACATATTTTTTATTTTCAAACAGGGTCTCACTGGGTTGCAAAGCAAGGGACTCATTAAATTGCTGAAGCTGTCCTCAAACCTGTGATCCTCTTGTCTCAGCCTCCCAAGTACTGGGATTGCAAGGGTGAGCCACCACGCCGGGTTTAGTGACCCAGCTTGGGGAGCACCAGCAACTTGTGCTGGGCCGAACGGCTCTTGCACTTTGGCCATAGCGCCTCTAGATGCCGCTAGAGAGCGGCAATTCCTCCTGTTTAGAGACCACAGTTTTAAACACTGTACTCGATGGCCCTAGGAACCTAGGAAAGTCACTTAAGCTGTTTAGAAACTGAGGTCTAAAGAAGTAAAAAAATTTAGGCCCAGGGGTAGAGCTGGAAACCATAGAGAAGGTGGTTTGCACCTGGAGGCAGTGGTTCTCACCCACCAGAGACCATCAGAGTCCTGGGGTGCGCTAAGTACAGGTAGGTCCCAGGCTCCACCTCCACAGCCTCCAGTCAGCAGATCTGGGCTGGGGCTCGAAAACGGCGTTCCTAACAAGTTTCCAGGTAATGCTGAGACTGCGGGTGTGGGGACACACTTTGAGAACCAGCGTGCTGACCTTGGTCCACATGCATCGTGTGTGTGTGTGTGTGTGTGTGTGTGTGTGTGTGTGTGTGTATGTGTAACTGGGGATTGAACCTGGGGGTGCTCTACCTCTGAGCTACACCCCCAGCCCTTTTTAAAAAATTTGAAACAGATTCTTGGTAAGTTGCTGAGGCTGGCCTCACACCTACCATCCTCCTTTCTCAGCATCCCAAGTCCTGGGATCACAGGTGTGCACCATCGTGTGGGGCTCCTGTGCATTCTTGATCTTCATGGAGACAGCTCCAGGCTCTGGATGGTAGAGAAACAGGGAGAGCTCTTCCTGTCCTGAGGGACATGAGGAGGAAGTCTCCAAGCCATTGAGGATGAGGAACTCAACTGTCCTGGCAAGGTCAGGCTAAGCTGCCAGCTAGGGAGGATCACAGCCTTGCCCTCCCTTTTCTGTGGAGGATGAGGGATTCATCTCAGCACTGTTTATTAGGTTGGGAAATCCTGAATCTCCTCCACCCCACTCCACTGTGAGGTCTTATTTGCTGCTGGGGCAGAGAGGGTGGAGCAGAGGAAGGCAAACACCTGGAGCCTACTCTGTGACTTGGCAGAAGGAACTTCCCAGAAGGCTTTGTAGGTAATCACTCTCCCCAGCATACTACCACTACTGTGTCAGTCTGCTTTTGATGCTATAACAAAATGCCTGAGATTGGATAATTTATTACAGATATAAAGTTATTTCTCACAGTTCTGGAGGCTGGCAAGCCAAGTTCAAGGCGTTGGCAGAATTGGTGTCTGGTGAAGGTCCAACCTCTGCTTCCAAAATAAATGTTATGGTGGCTTCCTCAGGAAGGGACAAATGCTGTGTCTTCGAGAGGCCAAAGAGATGGAAGGGTTAAAAGGGATGAATAGATCTTTTGTACCTCTCTTAAAAGATCATTAACCACCAGGAGTGGAGGTGCACACTTGTGATCTCAGTACTTGGGAGGCTGAGATAGGAGGATTGCAGGTTTGAGGCCAGTATGTGCTAACTTAGTGAGACCCTGTTTCAAAATAAAAATAAATAAAAAGGGCTGGGGGTGTAGCTCATGGTAGAGTACTCCTGGGTTCAGTACCTTGCACACCTGTCCCCCCGCCCAGACCATTAATCTCATTTGCAAAGGCAGAATCCTATGACTTGCTCATCTCCTAAAGCCTCGCCCCTCAATATTCTCATATTGACTCAGATTCCATATAAGAGCTACAGGAAACGCATATATTAAAACCTCTCCAAGTGCCAGCAAGATGGGGCACAGAGGGGCTCCTCTGGCACAGTCCTCTGTATGGCAGGGCACCAGGGAGGGCAGAGTGACCATCTTACGGAGGAGCCGCTGGTCTTGCTCCCAAGGGGTGGGCGGGAGGTGGTGAGGGAGGAGGCTGTGTTGCTGGTGCCCATGCGGGGCATGGGGAGGGGTCGGGAGCCCAGATGGAGAAGACTTTTGAATATAATATGAAATTGCAGTCTTAAAATGAACGAGTCCAGGTCTTATAAATTGAAATGAAGCTCTTCCAAGACTAATAACTCACAGAATCGAGCCGTCATTATGGGACTCTGGCAGATAAAAGGAGTCGTCCCAAGCAGAGTCCTTGGGAAGATGAAACCTTTTCATGTGCACATGCCTAAGAGTCAAGACTTGATGAACTTCTCCTGCTCCTCTAACCCCTATTAACGGGGCTCTTGTTTTTGTTGAGCTATCCAGGAAGGATGCTCAGCTACACAACAGACCCCCTGTCCTGCAGTCTGCATTGTGCATCCCCTGTTATTCCTCCCTCTGGACTAACTCGGTGCCTTTGAGGGTCCTGGACTATCCTGAGCAACAGATCTCCCAGGAGCCTGCCCATTTTTTGCCTCAAATTCCTTAACATTAGAATCAATTATGCAAGCTGGGTGTGGGAGCATGTTCTTATAATCTCATCAACTTGGGAGGCTGAGACAGGAGGATTGCCAAGTTTGAGGCTGGCCTTAGCAATTTAATGAGACTCCATCTTAAAATAAAAAGTGCTGAGGATGTAAACAGAGCTTGCCTGGCACGCATGGTTCCCTCCCTAACACTGGTAAAAAAAAAAAAAAATCAATTATGCAGTAAATATAGTATTAAAATAAGAACTTGTGTTTTCCTAAGAAAATGAAATTTACAGTATCCATGGGAACGATTATCATCAAATACTTAATGGCTTTATAAAAATAAAATGTAGCCAAACACATAATACAGAAGAAGGCGCAGTATTAAATTAGCTAACAAGAAGACTACAGTTTCAAGCATGTCCGGTAAGACTTTCATTAAGTCGAAACAATAACTCGATGTCTTCACTAATCAGAAATTTTATTTCAGTCCTCAACGTTTTTGGAGAAGGGAAAAATGATAAGAAAGCAAATTCAAATGAAAATGTATTCTATAAAGTAATTTTCAGGAATTATCTCAGTATAATCGAATCTCCTCTTTGCTCTTCATCTGCAAATAAAAATTAGTGAGATATTAATATGCTGGAAAGAGCAGTCGACACAGAGACCTGCATTCCAATCATCACTGTCATTGACACATGATTGTGACTAGTGCCTGCCTACCATGCCCCCCCTTTCCAGCCTCAATTTCCCCAACTCTAAAGCAAGGAGATAGAGCAGGCAGTATCTGTGGCATCTTTCTATATAATATCCTGCAATTTTAGGATGTCACGTTCAAGGTTAAAAGTGATAACCTATTGGAGAATTGAGTGATTCTAGGGAATGGGCAGGACATAGAGTCATTTCTCATTAGCGAGTTTCACTTTGCTTAGCTTCAGTTACCCATGGTCAGCCATGGTCTGAAAAAATATTAAATGAACAATTTCAGAAATACACAATTCATAAGTTTTAAATTGAGTGCCATTGTGAGTAGTGCAATGCAATCTTGTACTATCCTGCCCCGTCCTACAAGGAACAGGAGTCATTCCTTTGTCCAGAGTATCCACATGGTATGCACTACCTGCCCATTAGTCACCCGGTTGCCATTTTGGTTATCACATTGACTGTTGGTATTTCAATTCTTGTGTTTAAGTAACCCTGATTTTAGTTAACAATGACCCCAAAACGTAAGAGTAGTGATACCGGCAATTTGGATATGCCAGAGGGAAGCTGTAAAGTGCTTCCTTTAAGTGAAAATGTGAAAGGAAAAAAAAGTGGCATGCTGAGGTTACCAAGATCTATAGAAAGACCAAGTCTATCTGTGAAATTGTGAGGAAAAGAAAAAGGAGTTTGTGACAGTTTTGCTGTTGTATCTCAAAACTGCAAAAGTTATAGGCACCGTGCATAAGAATTGTTTAGTTAAGATAGAAAAAGCATTAAATTTGTATGTGTGTGTAGAAAAAAAATCCCAGAGTTTATATGTAAGGTTTGATACTCTCCATGGTTTCAGGCATCCTCTGGAGCTCTTGGAACATGTCCCTGAGGACAAATGGGGATGACTGCATATAGGATGAGCCCGGAGCATCTTAGTAGTATCATAAAGTAAGGAAATAAAAAACAAACTACCGACCAAACCCAAGACCCGTAATAATGGACACAGGGGCCACTAAAAGTAGTCCCCGAGGCCAAAGCTGGAACAACTTGAGCCACAAAATAAGCAGTCTTGGATTATAGCCCAAGTGAAAAATAAATATCTATGAGTCTGTAGGGGAGGACAAAGTAATCTTTTCCCATCTTAGGATCTCTAACTGGAGCCCTGTAAACTAGACCAGCCAAAGACACATTAACAAGAGGAAAACAACAGATGTTTGTTGACCTGGGCACTGTGCCTACACCTGGGAGGATCCAGCGTGGAGTGACTTGCACCATCCTGGGCTCGACACAGGAACAGGGGTCTGGGGAATCTGAGCAAAGGAGGAGTTATGGGAGGGTGACCAGGAAAAGCATGGCAAACAGGGGTTGTTCTGCAGACTTAAGTTGAGTGCCTTCTCCCCTGATAAAGGGGTGGGAACTGGAGGGGAACACACTAAATGTTGTGTATGCATATGTTCCTATCCCTTGATACCGCATTATGATGTGTCATTACAAGGCACCAATGAAAATATATATTTTTTATAATATATATATTATTAAAAAAAAAGCTAGGCATGGTATGTATGCCTGTAATCCCAGCACTTGAGAGGCTGAGACAAGAGGATCACAAGTTCAAGGCCAGCCTCAGCAACTTAAGGAGACTCTCAGCAACCTAATGGAGACCTAGTTTCAAAGCAAAAATGAAAAAGGGTTGGGAGTGTAGCTCGGAGGTAGAATTTATATATATATATATATAAACTTGTTAGAGTCCTCCTCTTTGTGGAGGAGAGGAAGCACCTTTTACAAGTGGAGATTTCCTTTGTCAATATAAATTTCCTTTACAAAAGGAAAACTCTGCCTGGCTTTTAGAGCTTTTTCTGCAACTGCTGTTTCATGGTGGACTTCAAAACAATCCATATGCCCAAGGGTTATACTTTGGGGTGGCATATTTGAACAACCTTTGAGTCCACATTGACATAAAGAAATGATTGAATAAATAAATAGGGGAGGAAAGACAAACTTTCCACGCAGAAGAACTCCAAGTAATGTGTGCAAATAGTCCATCCTCAAGAAGGTGGCGTATAACCCAGCGTGGTGGTGGACGTCTGTCATCCCAGTACTTGGGAGGCAGAGACAGGAGGATTGCAGGTTCAAAGCCAACCTTGGAACTTAGCAAGGCCCTCAGCAACCTAGCGAGACCCTGTTTCCAAATAAGAAATAAAGTCAGGCTGGGGGTGTAGCTCAGAGGTAGAATGAACCTGGGTTCAATCCCCTGTACCACAAGAAATCAGAAGGTGGAGTATAATTCCCCATACCTTAGATGTCAGCTGTGTGTGGTGACTTCTTTCCAAAGAATACAGCTGCGGCAGGGGAAGAAAAGCTTAGCAGTACAGATGCTGTCAGACAGGTGCTACCTCTGCCAGGTGATCAAGGTTGGTGCAAGTCTGAGAAACTGTCACAGCCAACAATAGCCCAAGAAGACAAGATGATTAAAGGTAAGGGGGATGATGGAAGGTAAGGTGGTATTCTGGATGACCTCCCAGGACAGAAAAAGGAGGTGGAGAGCAACTGAGGGAGTCCTTATTAAGCCGGACCTTTAGAGCATGTAGATAGAGTTAGTAGTGTTTTACTATTGGATCTTTAAGTGTAACATCCAATATTAAAACGCCATACTGAAGTCAGATGTTAATAATCTGGAAAGTTGAGTCTGAGGGTATATGGAAACTGTACTGTTTTTACAAATATTCTGTAAACCTTAAACTGTCTTAAAGCTTATTTTAAAGAAAATAAGCTGGGCATGATGGTATACACCTGTAATCCTAGTACTTAGGAGGCTGAGCCAGAAGGATCGTAGGTTTGAAACCTGCCTCAGCAACTTAGTGAGACCCTGTTTCAAACTACTGCCACTCCTACTCCTACTCCTATTACTACTACTACTAATTATAATGACAAGGGCTGGGGATATAGTTCAGTTGCAGAGAGCCCTGGGTTCAATCCCCAGTGTGTGTGTGAATGTGAGTGTGAGTGTGAGTGTGTGTGTGTGTGTGGTGTGTGTATACATATATATGTAAAGGAGATAGGTAGATGATAGATAGATAGATAGATAGATAGATAGATAGATAGATAGATAGGACTAGAGCAGGGGCAAGAGACATGTATAATTAAGCACTTTTGGTCAAACTGTGGTCTGATTGACCATTATCTCAGGTCTGGTTCTTGGGTGCAGTGATGTCCTGGGGAAGTCACGATGGCCTGAGGGGGCAGTTTGGTTCCCCTCGTGAGATGACCGCTCTGCTTAGGGGCAGCCTCAGAGCCTTTTGTGGGGTGACTGCTCCTATTTGTTGGAAGCCACCAGCCATCCAGCCATCCAGCCATCCAGCCATCCAGCCATCCATTTGCAGGAACCGTCCCATCTTGGGAGGATCTCCCCACAACACTTGTTCCTGGAATCTTGGTGTCTTCAGTCTTGAAAGGGGATGAGGAAGGTTAGGTAAACCTAGGATGGATCAACCTTGCATTACCAGTTTTTAGATAGATATTCCTTAAATGATTAACATGGTTGAGCAGATTTGACCCAGAGTTTAAGGTAGCAAAAGACGACATATACAAATTGAAGGCAGAGATGCCAAGCTTTGGAAGAGGGCTTTGCTAAGTTGCTCTGCTGGCCTCAGCTTCCCCAGTGCTGGGATTACAAGTGCATGCCAAGCTTTTACCCTGCTTTTTGTTCTCATCGGTCAACTGCAGCAAAGGGAAGAGTCAGTGCTTTTAGCAAAAGCTGTTTCTAAGTCCCTGTTACACCTACAACTGATGGGACTGTAAAAGAAGGCAGAATTGACAGACGATTTACAATAAAAGAGGAGAAAACTGGGATTTAATTTCTCCTGAGCTTTCAGGTAGATGGAGCTATCATGGCTGAGTGCAATAGAAAGTTAACGCAGCAGCCTGGACTGTCCCCATCCTGCAGGTCGCACGGTCTCCAGGATGGGCCTGGACCATCTCCTGGGACATACCCTCTGAGCCCTTGGAAGATCCGGCTTGATAAGAGTGTCTTTGCATGCCGGGGCCTTGGGCTACACTGGAGAGTTTGACTCCTGGGAGAGGGGTGCTGGAGACTGGGCAGTCAGGTCAGTCGCATGGGTGTCTACACCTGCACACAAAACCCTTCGAGCTGTCTTCCCTGGTGCACAGTATTTCACGTGCTGGCATGCCTCGTCGCCGGGCGAATGACGTGCTATTCGTGGGGCTCCACTGGAGAAGACAGCTGGAGCTCAGGTCTGCTTTTCCTGGCTGCCACTCTGTCTCTCATTTTCCTTTTCTGAATCTTCTTCTTTTTTTTTTTTTTTTTTTTTTTTTTTTAGTACTGGGGATTGAACTCAGGGGCATTCTACCTCCGAGCTATACCCCCAGCCCTGTTTTTTATTCTTTATTTTGAAACCGAGTCTCACTAAGTTGCGGAGTGCCTCACTAGATAGCTGAGGCTGGCCGCAAACCTGGATCCTCAGGTCTCAGCCTCCCGAATGCTGGGATTAAAAGCGTGCGCCACCACGCCCGGCTCTGAATCTTCTGTTTTGTTTTGTTTTGCACTGGAAATTGAACCTAGCAGCATTCTACCTTTAGCTCATTTTATTTTTTATTTTGAAACAGGGGCTTGCTAAGTTGCTGAGGCTGGTCTTGAACCTGTGATCCTCCTGTTTCAGCCTCCCAAGTACTGGGATTACAGGCATGTGCCACCATGCCCAGATTCTTCCTCCCTCCCTCCCTTCTTTCCTTCCTTCCTCCCTTCTTTTCTTCCTTCCTTTCTCCCCTTTTCTTTCTTTCTTTTCTTCTTATACTGACGATTGAACTCAGGGACATTTAGCCTCTCAGCTACACCCCCAACCCTATTTATTTTTTATTTTGAAACAGGGACTCACTAAGTTGCAGAAGGCCTCGCTTAAGTTGCTGAGGCTGGCTGTGAACCTGGAGCCCTCCTGTTTAAGCCTCTCAACAATTAGGCTTACAGGCATGCACCTATTTTATTTTTTATTTTGAAACAGGATCTCACTAGGTTGCTGAGGCTGGTCTTGAACCTGCAATCCTCCCGTCTCAGCCTCCCAAGTCTTGGGATTACAATCATGTGCCACCATGTCCAGCTTGCTGGCTTCCTTTTCTGATTTTATTCTGTATCCTTTTGCTGTTATAAACCGTAACCCTGGGTATAACCGTTTTTCTGATTTCTCTGAGTTCTAGCAATTCATCAGATCTGAGAGTGGTCTTGGGGTGGGGGTGGAGGGTCCTGCGGCACAGAATGGTACAAAGATTGGGGACCTCCAGTCTCCCACATTTCGACAGCTCTAATAGAGGAACAGGCCATGTCCAGCAGGGGAAACCTCACCTGGTCACTATTTGAGAATATGAGAATATCAGTTAGCCAATTTACCCATTTCCCTCCATTAATCCCCAGTCAAAAACCCCGGAACTTAGAAAAGCACACATTCAATTTCTTCCTCCTTCCAGCTCCCAGCAGCCATCATAATTTGGAGGTGATTTTGTCCGGTTATAAAAGGCGCACACAAAAGAATCCCATCATTTTCCTGCCTGATAAATCTCTACGCTCCCCGAGGACACCATTGCTTCTCGCGCTCTAGCCTCCTTCCCACACTCCCACACTGCGGCTCTTCCCTCCACCCGAGGCCAAGGGCTCCGGGAATTCTGTCTCCAGGCAGGGGAGGTGGGAGGATGGAGAGAAGATTGAAACCCTGAAAAGGTAAGAAAACAGCTGCAGGGATTGAGAGAAGGAGCGTTGCTGGGGACTGCTGCTGCTCCCATGGCGTGGGCCAGAGGTGAGCAGAGATGACTTGGTCGGCGTGTCCACAGTCCTGCAACAGGAAAGACATTCTAGAATCATTCTGAGCTTCAGCTGTGGGAAGTCAAGGGTCCTGTAAAGAGTTCACATGTGAGGAGGAGGGTCTAAGCCCGCCTTTTGTCCCGCCTTACCTCTTTAGCTGCTCCACGACTGCTCAGGGCCCGTCCCTTCTCAGCTGGAGGAGTGGGCAGGAACGGAGTTGTCCTGCTGTGGTCCATGCTGCTGGTCTCAGAGGAGAGAGCCAAACCCTGGCTCCGAGCAGCCAACTGGACTCCAGTTGCAGGACCTAAGCTCCCAGTCTTCGATGTGCTTTGGAGATAAAAACTCGGGGCCAATAGCCATGGAGTCTACTCGTCCAGAAGGAAAGAGGGTGATTTTTCTAGGTTTAGCTGCCTCTGAGTCCTGTCGTAAACTCAAGTATCACAATCAGCCTTCTCTCCGATTTGGTCCACTGGTCCAGAGAGAACCGAGCATGTGGCTGGGGCCGTTAGGCTACGTGCAGAGAACTCTCAGGCTCTGGCTGGGCCGGCTTTGGGCCAGGGCCATGGAGCGGCCTCGCCAGAACCCGCCGCTGCTGAGATTCACTGCGGTGACTTCTGGCTTCTCCTCAGACCCCGCCGAGGCTGGGGCCAGTTGGGGATTTCTGATTCCAGTTTCTGCCTTGGGGATGAAGAGGCACATTTCCAGCTGGGTTTAAATGCATTAATTCCCAAATTGAGTTTGGCTCTCCTGCTATTTAAAAATCCTATTTGGTAAGCACTTCACAGAGCAATAGCTCCAAAAGAGAAAGATTACTTTCCCATTAGCCTGGCTTAGTAGAATGCATTGTTATTCAAAAGGCAGTCAAAGGGAATGTAAGAGGAATGTGGGTTTCAAAGTCTAGGTGACATCTGGTCTTCTGGAAGTCTACACTCCCTCATTGCTAGGGAGTTGAGGACCTCAGAACTTAAGGAGCTGGGAAGAGCTGTTCAACAATGCAGCTGGGGGAGCAGGGCTTCGAGAGAGGCCAGCTGTGCTCCGCCCTCAGCCCAGCATCTCTCACTTCTAGGACTATTTAAGGATTTTCTGCTGGGCATGGTGGTGCACACCTGGAATCCCAGTGCTTGGGAGGCTGAGACTGAGGCCAGCCTCCACAACTTAGGAAAACTCTCAGCAACCTACAGAGACCCTGTTTCAAAACAAAAAAAACAAGAAGGACTGGAGTGTAGCTCAGAAGTAAAATGCCCCATGGGTTCAATCTCCAATACCCCCCCCCCCAAAAAAAAAAGAATTTCCTGGGATATTCATCTTTCTCCCAAATTGCCCCATCACTCAACTTCTAGAGAAGTCCTGTGGATGGCCCCCTTCATGCCACTGGGACAAATTTGCCACACTGTTCTGGTTGGGACAGGACCTGAACTTACATGCAGACAGAGGGACTTTGATTTGCTTCTGGTGGTGGGATGGTAGAGGATGGCAGGAAACGAACACTTAAACACCCTAACAGCAAGTTTCAGTGTTCCGACTTCTGAAAAGTCAAGATTTTTTAAAAACACTGACAACAGAGCCGATAGAGCTAGGACATATTTTATAACTGACGTGGAGAATACATCGTGTGCTTTTGGCAGGGGTAGCATATTTACAGTGGTTACCGGCTTTTCTGCCTGGAAAGGAGCCTCTTCTTTCTCTGTCATCTCTGGATGTTAGTTTATGACCAGCAGCCCAACCATGATCCCAGGGGTGTCTCAGGTTGGGGGGCTCAAGGTTGTCCATTCACACTAGGTGGCCCCCGCCCCGCCATGCTTTGCTCACTGTAGACTCTCAGCACCTGGCCTGCTGATCTCTTTCTAGGAGAACTGACTTTGACTGCAGATAGAATCCATCTCTCTTGTTTTCCTCCCTCCCTCCCTCCCTCTCTCCGTTCCTTCTTCTCCTCCTCCTCCTCTTCCTCCTCCTCCTCTTCCTCTTCCTTCCTTTTTTTCTTGTTTTTTTTTTTTGGTACTTGAGATTGAACTCAGAGACAGTCTACCTCTGCACTACACTCTCAGCCCTTTTTATTTTTTATTTTGAAACAGAATCTTGCTATGTTGTGGAGGCTAGCCTTGAACCTGTGGTCTTTCTGTCTCAGCCTCCTAAGAACTGGGATTACACATGTGTGCCACCATGCCTGGCAGGGGAGTAGGTCTTAAACAACAAATTTACCCTAATATTTCATTCTCCCTAAGTCTTTGAGTTCCTTCCTTTATATATTAGGCCAAAGCAGCCTGGGAATTCCCAGTTTGTTCACATAGACTTTTCTGGTCTGTGTTTCAACCAACCAACCAAACTGTTAGCCCCCTTTCTAGTTCTCCGAGCTGCAACATTAAATGCAGTGTCTCTGTTTGGTGAGCCTGATCCAACTTCCTTCTACCATTACCCCACATTTTAGTGTCCATTTTCACACACATTCCCTGCATTTCTGTCTGCATAAATTGGAGGGAACTAGTCATGATGGCCCACGCCTCTAATCCTAGTACTTGGGAGGTTGAGACAGGAGGATCGCAGGTGCTAGGACAGCCTCAGCAACTTAGGGAGGCCCTCTGCAACTAAGTGAGACCTTATTTCAAAATTGAAAAAAAAAAAAAGGACTGGAGTTTAGCTTAGAGGTTCAATTCCCAGTAACACACACATACACACACTCACATTTAAGTAGACAAATGAATAAATTGGAAAACAGAAGTAGTTCTTTTGGAATAAGATACATCTCCTCATGGCTCACAAGTCATACCTCACAAGCCTTCTGAGCTCTGGATATTATACTGGTTCGTTCCATTGGTGTCATTGTGCTGATTGGGCAGCTAATGGGGACTAAGACCCTTGCATGTGAGCGTGGGAAATAAGTCCAACATAAATCCAGGGGCATTCTGGGATATTCTGAATCGATGAAGTACCAGGGACCCAGTGCTGAGATAGTCCTTTTTGTTGTGTGTGGTACTGCGGATTGGACCCAGGGGCATTCCACCTCTGAGCTACACACTCAGACCTATTTTATTTTTTTACTTTGAAACAAAGTCTCACTAAGTTGCTGAAGCTGGCCTTGAACCTGCTATCCTCCTGTTTCAGCCTCCCAAGTACTGGGATTGCAAGCGTGTGCTACCATGGCTGACTGAGATATCCCTTCTAAGGAGAAGAATATGTTGTTGCATCTGGCTTCTTCTTCAACCAAAAAAAAAGAGGGCATCAAGTCTAGGGAGACTCTTTGGACTTGGGAGCGGCATTTTCCTCATTTGGGTGAGGTACTCTGACTCCTTTTCTGTGTGATCCAAAAAGCTCCACATCTTGAGTGGAGCCCAGAGCTGGAGAAGGCCCTTCGTCAGGTCTAGGGCTATGGAAGGACTTCTGCCTCCTGGGCCACGTGGTCCAGCAGATCCAGTGGTGGGTGAAGTGTTGGTGTCTGAATCCTTCGCAGACCATTAGGTATGAATGACAATGCCCTTGGGATCTGAGGGCACAGAGAACTACTCGGTGGAGACCGAACACTTGACCAACTCACCGGAGACCTGAGTTTCCATCATGCACTTTTTGTTATTTGACCCACCAAGCAGTAAGGTTGGCTGTGCCGGGCGAAGCCCCCATTATCAAGTGGAAGTGGTATATCATGGCCATTGCTGGTCAGGCACTGAAGGCACAAGGAATCACATGAAGAAGTGGCCCAAATGCCCCTGGCTCTCAGTGCTGCAATGGAGCCTCCTTTCCCCCAGCCTATGGCCTCATGGGAGTTCCCTATATCAGTTGACAGAGAAAGGAAAGGCTCCCTCATGCTACATAGGCACCACCCAGAAGTAGACAGCTGCAGTATTGCAGGCTCTTTCTAGAATGTTCCTTGACAAGTTGGCCTGGATGGTCAGGAGCTTGGAAGGAACATGACTGGGAAATGGGTGTCAAGGATATTTGGGAAAGAGGTATGTGGATAGACCTCTCTCAGTTGGAAAACAAGAAACAAAGCTATTCATGTCCCATGAGAATGCTCACAGAAAGTGATGTCAGCAAAGGAGCATTTTAATAATCAAGTGGAGGTGAGCCTGTTTCCCCAATGGGCTTAGGAACAAAGTGGACATGGTCTCGGGTTCGGAGGTCATGCATGGGCTCAGCAACATGGAATTCCACTCACTAAGGTCAACCTGGATACAGCCACGCTGCACCAGCCCACCAGCAGCAGACAGCAACAGTGAGTTCCCAGTATAGCACCGTTCCCTGGGATCATCGGCTACCCTGCAGAAGGCTGCTTAATCTGGATTGCTTCTGGTGTGGAAGAGGCAGCACTGTGCTCTTAATGGAACAAGCACTCTGGATTAGGGTTTGCCTTCTTTGCACACCATGCTTCTGCCAGAACTGTGAAATGCAAACAAAATGCCTTATCCACTGTCATGGTATTGCACACAGCCTGGTATTCCACAACGTCCAGGAAAGGGTGTTCAATTTTGCCAAGTACATTTGCTGCATCAGTTGATTTGATCATGTCATTTTTCCCCCCCTCAGTCTCTTAGTGTGGTATATTACATGTGTTGATTTTAATAGATTGAACCAGCCTTGCATCACGGGGATACATATCATGTGATCATGGTGTACTATCCTTTTTTTGTTTTCTTTTGATACTGAGGATTTAATGCAGGGGCTTTCTACCTCTGAGCTACACCCCTTGCTCTTTTTTATTTTCTATTTTGAAACAGGGTCTTGCTAAGTTGCTGAGGCTGGCTTCAAACCTATGATCTTCCTGTCTCAGCTTCACAAATGTTGGGATGTGTACCACCATGCCTGGCTGTGTTATCTTTCCAGTGTACTGTTGAATTCAGCTTGCTAGTTTCTTCAAAGAGTTTTTGTATCAATATTCATAAGGAATATTGGTTTTCAGTTTTCTTACAGTGTCTTTGGCTTTGCTCTCAGGGAAATGCTGGCATTATCAAATGAGTTTGGAAGTGCTCCTCCCTCATGAAAGTTTTGGAAGAGTTTGAGAAGAATTGCCATTAATTCTTTAAATGTTGAGTAGAATTCTCCAGCAAAGCCAACTGGTCTTGGGTTTTTCATTGTCTGGAGTTTTGGATTACTGACTCAACCTCCTTGCTGGTTTTAGGTCTGTTCAGATTTTCTACTTCATCATGATTAAGACTTGGTAGACTGTGTGTTCCTAGGAATTTACTCACTCCTCTAGGTAATCCAATATGTTGGCATATAAAGGTTCATATAAGTCAGTCAGGGGCTACCATAGGGACAAAGGGCAGATGCACACCGGGGCCTGAACCCATTGCTTGTTAACTACTCAAAGCATGGTGTGTGCATTTCCCTGCTCTCCTGCCTTAGCTCATGGCTTTCTAGCTATCACGAGTGGGATATGTACTTTCCCTACTCCCTTGCTCACTAAGTCTCAAGTCTCAACAGCCTCAAAAACTCATTTGCATCATTAAAGCCAGAACACCCTGCCGGGATTCTCCAAGGACAGTGTAAAGGATAAAACTGTTGAGAAGCCACCAAAACATCAAAATACCAGAGCCCTGAACTTGTTACCTGCTGTGATTTGTGTTTTCTTCTATCTCCCCACCTGTGTGTTTTCTTAACAGTGAAAGCAACTCGTCCTTGTTACAAGGCAGAAATGTTTATACAGGATGCAACATCGATATGGAAGATATAGTATTTGGTGCCAGGACCGCTGGTAACTATCCTTCTCTCAGGGTTAAAGTGCTCACCTGGGAAAAGAGATACACTTTCCAAAACGTATGTAAAGCCCACCAACATCTCTAAACTCTAGCGCACCACTACCACCCTTTCACATGAATGAAACTAGCTCTGTCCTTTGTCCTGGGAGCCAGCCTGATGCTGTCACATAGAAAAAAGAGCATGACCGACGTGTTGGAGAACTGTGCATAGTTACTGGGTAACCTGTCCAAGGGAAACTCTGCTGGTTTGTTCTCTGCCTCCATGGAACCCCCTCCCTCCCTCCCTCCCTTCCTTCCTTCCTTCCTTCCTTCCTTCCTTCCTTCCTTCCTTCCTTCCTTCCTTCCTTCCGACTGAACCTAGGGATACTCTACCACTGAGTTACATCTACAGCCTTTTAATTTCTTTCTTTCTTTCTTTGTTTCTTTGTTTCTTTGTTTCTTTCTTTCTTTGTTTCTTTCTTTCTTTCTTTCTTTCTTTCTTTCTTTCTTTCTTTCTTTCTTTCTTTCTTTCTTTCTTTCTTTCTTTCTTTCTTTCTTTGTTTCTTTCTTTCAATAAGGTCTGGCTAAGTTGCCTAGGCTAGCCTCCAACTTTTGGATCCTCCTGTCTTATCCTCCCCAAGTACAGGGATTACTGGCATGTACCACCATAACTGGCTTCCATAAAATGTTTTGAAAGTCCTAGGGACAGACCTGAATTGACTACTAAGCAAAGTCTGACATGGAGTACTATAGACCTTTGTTACTCAAAGCATGGTCCATTGTGTAGCAGCATGTTAGAAATGCACCTCTCTTTATTTACAGCACCAGAAATAAACTGCAGGTGGTCCTCCTTGCATTAAAGACTGGGAAGCCCTGTAGAGATGCTCCTGGGCATGGACACCTCTGGGAGCCCCTGAGTTGGCCAAGCAGCACCTGGGGAGAGAGGTCTCACCTGGGGCCCCCCACTGGTGGCCCACTCACCACTTAAAATGTTCCACCAAGAGCTTGGTTTGCATTTTACTCCGACCAAAATCCTCAATTAGTTAGTTAAGCCTCCCCAGAGCTCCCAGATTAAATGGTTCTTTTTTTGAGAAAGGTTCAATATTTGCCCATTCAAATTAACCTGGCTCTAGCTTTTCATTGAAGCATTTCTCCCAAGGTAACACCATCATTACTTTTATTAATGTAGCTTAAAACTGACTATAATAAACATATTGCTTTTTCCTGGACAGCCATATGGAATAGTTTATCTTTCCTTACCTGCGGAAGTTTTAATTACTTGTGTTCGGGATTCCCAGGCTGTCTCTGTAACACAATTAATTTAAATCAAGAGTCTAAGTTTGTCATTCAATCCAATTACTCTCAATTAAATGATTGTGTATTTCACTTCATTATCAATTGATTGTGATTCCTTATTACCAAGTCAACTCAATATGTTTATGATAATTTCACTAATCAGACAATGCCCGCTGTTCAAAAGCCATGGTTTTATTCATGGACCCATATATGGGCGCCTTAAAATGATGAGACATCAATGTAAATTGCAGATATATATTAAACTCTAGCATGTCTAGCACTGTACTGAGAATGTTAGGACAAAAGAAAATGTGTAAGACAAATATTTGTTCTCAAGATCCTTATCTGTAGCCAAGATGTGCTGTGTGTGAGTTACTGAATAGAAGTGTGGTGTAGACAAACGGTGGTGGGGGTTGAGCAGGCTGTTGAGGAAGACTTTGGAGGAAGCACATCTTCAGTTTTTGGAAATGCATGAAGCATGGCACAGTCAGGTGAAGCTTCGTGACATTTGCCATCAGGAACGCTGAGGATGCCTGTCAGATGTGTACATCTCTGGGCCCCAAGGATCTTTGGGGCATGGGTCCAGTCATTTTTATTGAGATGATTAATTTAAGAAGGTGATATAAACTGGGTACAATAGGTACATGCCTCTAATCCTAGTACTTGGGAGGCTGAGATGGGGAGAATTGCAGGTTTGAGGCCAGTCTTGAGAACTTAGTGAGATCCTGTTTCAAAATAAAAGAAAATAAAATACAGCTGGGCTCAGAGGTAGAACACCCCTAGGTCCAATCCCCAGTACCACACACACAAAAAGAAAAGAAAAAGAAGGTGATATATATGCACAGGAAATATGAAAACCATTGGTGTTATGTTTATGGGAAAGGCATCTGATTCTAAAGCCTGGTATAACTTTACCAGTCTTCACTAGCTTTATGATCTTAGGGAAATTACTGGTCTCTCTCAATCTCGGTTTTCTTACCTTTAAAATGGGAATGAGCTGTCTCCTTCATGAGGTCGTTGTAAGAACGGAATCAGATAGCTTAGCAGGATGCCTGGGTACAGCAGACCTTCAAAAATGGTAGCTTAAGGAATGCAAAGGGAGGAACAGTGCAATCATAACATTCCACACAGAGTGCAATGGTTTGAACATGGAACAGCTCCCAGAAAAGCTCACGTGTTGGCAACGCAGCAATGTTCGGAGGTGAGGCACAGCTGGAGGAGGTGGGGCACTGGGGCATCGCCTTGAGGACTCTATGTATCCCTAGCCACTTCCTCCGCCTCGCTTGCTTGCTGGCTGCCTTGGGCTGAGCAGTTCGCCTCCACTACCCCCCATGATGTTTTTGCCTTGGAGCTGGCAGATGATGGATTGAACCTCAAAAACCATGGGACAAATAGGCCTTTTCTCCTCCAAGTTTTACTTGTCAGGTATTTTGGTTGTAGCAACAAAATGCTAACTAATTCATGGGGCATAGTGGGAGCTTGGATGAAGAAGCAGGGTTGGGGGGTCTCAGAGAGACGGCAACTGACCAGTGTATGGGAACTAGGGTGACCGACCTATCCCAGTTGGCTGGAGAAAGTCCTGGGTAAAACTGCTATGGCTGGTCATCCTGATAGGGGAATAGAAGCCACACCAGGAAGGAGGAATGTGAGGGCGGAGGCCAGATGGGATCGGAATGCTGGGTAGGACTGTTGCTGGGCTAGAATCTGTCCTTGTTAGGTGTGAGGGTTGTCTTCACCTTTGATCTGTAACCATAAGTTTGTTCTACTACAAGCAAAGGAGAAGACATTGTTGTTTCTTGGAGTTTCTGGTTTTGTCTCAGCCCTGTTCCTGGTGGGGCTTAGCTCACTTTGAAGATGTGTCATGCATTTAACTCAGAACACTGAGGGCGGGGGTGGAGAGCCACTGCTTTTAGTTGCAGTAGATATCAGCTGTGCCTATTCGGTAGCCATTCCCAATTCCAATTCCTCCTGCCTTTCCTCTCTCATCAAGTCTCCCTTGCGACCAAGGTTGCTGTGTGCTATTTGTGGCCAGTGCAGTGCAACGTGAAACTTATCAGTGGGTTTCTCATGAAAGAAGAGAGGGATAGAAGCCGAGCTCTTTCCCTCCCCTCCCTGGCTTCTCTCTGCTTTTTGCCTTTGGAGATGGTCGTGGAAGGGTGTATGTCTGGAGCTGTTGTGACCCTCTTGCCACACGTGGAGAGGGTCTACAGAATGGGAGATGCTGACCCAGTGTTCTAACATTGTGAAGCTTTTCAACTAGACCTGAAAGTGTCTTTTTTGTTGGAGGTTCTTGTGACGTGAACAACTGCTTACCAGAGTTTAAGTCTCTCATCATCTTATATTCTGTTATCTGCAGACCAACGCATTCCTAACCGATTCATTAATTCATGCATGTGGGAGCCCACCCTGCTATCGATTGGCCCAGTCTGTTCTGGTCTTCCTGGATCATCCTAACTGACCACTGGAGTCTTTAACCTCTGTTTGAATCAGATTTGGAACATGGAAAACTGAACTTGAAAGTGGAGCCAGGACTTCATCCATCCACTTCTGGAGGAGAAGGTCCCAAACAGTCCACAGCCATCATGCCTTCAAGCGTGGACATAGGTATGCACATCAAACTGTAGCCACCCCAGCTAGACCCCCTGGGTTGGGCCAGCTGCTTCCCTCTCCCCTCTGCAGCAGATGGAACTTACTCATGGACCGGAGGACTCTTACCAGTCTTTGATTTTGCAGGCCCTTACCTGAGGTTAGCCCTAAGGTGGTCCTGTCTCCTGTGGCTTTGCCCCCCCTGGATTGGGAAACCACCACTGCACACACTTTGCGATATGGGGCCCTGTGCACCCCTTAGGGTGATGATTCTCATGTTCACACCTGCCTGACGCCATATGCAATCCTGCTCTGAATTCTGTCCCCCTTATGGAAACCTCATTCTGTGTGAAGGAGAACCTGGAGGAGGGGGAGGAACAGGAGAAGGCAATGCCATAGAAAGAGGGGAGATGAAAGAAGGGGGAATGTCATGGACACATGCTGTAAAGTAGACACGAGGCAGTGTCTTTGCCGTATTTCTAGATCCTCACACACACACTTTCATGGGTGATGTTTCTTCCTGTTTTCTTCACGTGTGTCCGGATTTTCTAACAAGGACCAACAGGCTTCCTAGTGGCAGCTTATGGCAGTGAACTGGGTCACAAGACTTTCACAGCTAGCAGGTATCCCAGACCCACACTCAATTTTGAGTGACAGACCGAGAGTCCCTGGGGAGAATCTTCAAGAAGGAAAACACATTCAGGACAGTTTGTTCATCTGCCTTCCACTGCGGTTTGTGGACCATGTTCTGGGTTTCTCTTTCTCCTTCGTCTCCAAGTCCTGCCCTCTCTGTTCTTTTATGCCTTCATTCCCGTATTCCTCTTCCTGGGAGCAAGCCACCATGAGCTAGGGGGACTTGTTCATGCTGCAGGTCTTTCCTATCAACCTGTGACCCCCAGGGTCTAGGCAAGAGGCCTCCATTGTCTCCAAAAGAGAACAAAAGAACTAAGACCTTGGCTGAGGGCCTGGTGTGACGTAGACAGAGGTGGGAGGATACA
The DNA here is from genome assembly GCA_004027655.1 of Graphiurus murinus. Classification (NCBI taxonomy): domain Eukaryota; kingdom Metazoa; phylum Chordata; class Mammalia; order Rodentia; family Gliridae; genus Graphiurus; species Graphiurus murinus. The sequence goes on along the minus strand of PVLC010019264.1, from coordinate 7,347 downwards.
TGAGCCAGTTCCTTCTAGGACAGAAGAAGGAGGAAGAATGAGGAGGGAGAGGGGCCTGTGACAAGAGAGATGGAGACGATGGGGGGCTCAGGATAGGGGACAGGATGAGACAGCACAGCCTCAGCAAGGATGTGGGAGCCAGTCTCCATGTGAGGGACACTGTTCTTTAAAGAGAGCCCAGGCCGGCCCATGTGCATTATGGGCCTTGGGTTATCAGCAAAGCACCTGTGGGCAGCTGGGAAACATGGACATTTGAACCCATGGACATTTGAGAGGTGGAGGGGAGGTATGGAGAGAAAAGCAGTTCATCTTAAATCAAGATCTCCTTTGAGCTGGTGTGGTGGCACACCCTAGCCCTCCCTGTATTTGGGAGGGTGGGACAGGAGGAACACAAGTTTGAAGCCAATTTCAGCAACTCAGCAATTTAGCAAGACCCTGTTTCAAAACAAGCAAACAAGCCAGGCGTGGTGGCGCACACTCCTAATCCCAGTACTGGGGAGGCTGAGATAAGAGGATCACAGGTTTGAGGACAGCCTCAGCAAGTAGTGAGACTCTCAACAACCTAGTGAGACCCTGTTTCCAAATAAGAAATAAAATTGGACTGGGGGGGATGTAGCTCGAAGGTAGAATGGCTCTGGGTTCAATCTTCAGTACCACACACACACACACACACACACACACACACACACACACACACACACAATGATGACGACAGCAACAAAAATCTCCTTATCTGGGGTAGTTGAAACACAAGCTCGTCTTGTTCTCTTGCTGCAAGATGAGCAGTAGTCTAATTCTGCTTAACTGCTCACATTTCCTGGCTCCATCTCTTGTCCATCTGTTCACCAGGTGCAGCATTTTTTTTTTTTTTGGTACTGGGGATTGAAACCAAGGGGATTGTACCTTGAGCTACACCCCCAGCCCTATTTTTTATTCTTTATTTTGAAATAGAGCCTCACTAAGTTGCAGAGGGCCTCACTGAGTAGCTGAGGCTGGCTGTGAACACGTGATCCTCTGGTCTCAGCCTCCCAAGTACTGGGATTAGTGTGCGCCACCACACCAGCGGGTGAAGTTGCTTTACGTGTTGTGTTGGAAACTTAATCCCCAATGCAGCCGTGTAGAGAGGTGGGGACTGAGAAGAGATGATCAGGTCACAGGGCTCTACCTTCAGGAGTGAATGAATGCTGCCAACATCATTGTGGCTTTGTCACTGAGACTGCGAGTCTGCTACAAAAGCACCTTTGACACACCCACTCTTGGTCTCTGGCTTTCACCTCCTCTTGCCCTTCCTCCTTCCACCATGAGATGATGACACAGTCAGATGGCCCTCACCAGATGCTGGCACCGGACTCTGGAACTTCCCAGATCTGTGAGCCAAATGCATCTCTGTTCTTTGTAAATTACCTGGTCTTGGGGATTCTATTATAGCAGCACAAATGGGCTAAGAGACCAGGCTATCATCCTAGTAATCTTTGAAAATCACAATTTGAGCATATCAAGACCATACTTAAAACTCTTCAATTGCTCTCTATTTCATGGAAGCGATAGTCCTGGCTCCTGCGCAGGGTGAGGGATGGTGAGGCTGTTGCTGCCTCCTCGGTCTGTGTTCTCACTACTCTCTTGCTAACAGCTGGCTAACAGGAGTGAGCCTAGGTTCCAGACTCTGGACACTTGCACGTGCTTGTTCTTGATGCCTAGGCACCCTTTTCCCCCTTCTGATCATCTTTCACTGCACAGCAAGCCCCCTCCGACTCTTGGTGGCTTCAAATGACAGTATTCATTTACTTTGCTCCAAGAATCTGCAACTGGAGAGAGCTCAGTGGGGATGACTCATTTCTGCTGCAGGTGGTGCCACTGAGGCATCTCAGCTGGGGCTAAAGGAGTCATTTCAAAGGCATGCACATACCTGGCAGGCTATCTGTGAGAGTTCAGTCAGGGCTAAGAGCTGGGCACCTCTGCCCTCCTCCGCTACTCCACAGGCTACTCTGGCTTCCTCGCAATATGGCGGCTGGGTTCTGAGTGCCATAGTCTCAAGAGCAGCAGTAGAAGCTTCATGACCTAGCCTTGGAAGTCATGTAGCATCACTTTTACTGTAGTTACAAGCCTACCAGATTCAAGGGGAGGGGGAATGGACCCTCTCTCTCAAAAGGAAGATGTCAGAGTCACATCACAACAAGAGTGTGTGGGGTGGGAGAGAATATTATAACCAACTTTGGAAAAATAAAACCTTCCCTGTGTTCAGCTCTTCACACTCACTTGGTATTTCAGATTGAACATTTCTTTCTTGGGGAGGCCTGTGGTCACCCTGTTATCTGATACTTTGATGCCCTCTACTCCTCATGTCACATGTTACACCCTCTTCTTAATATTGTGATATTGGGGATTGAACCAAGGGACACTCTATCTCTGAGCTATACCCCCAGCCCTTTTTATTTTGAAACAGAGTCTTGCTAAGTTGTTTAGGGTCTTGCTAAATTGCTGAGACTAGCCTCAAACCTGTGATCCTCCTGTCTCAGCCTCCCATGTACTGGGATTATAGGCGTGCACCACCACACCCAGCTTTACACTCTTTTAATGTCTATGTCCCTCACTAGACTGTTCATACGTGCTCTTCATACAAGCTCTTTTGCTTTCTTGTCACTATATGAAAAATGAAATCCATTTATTAGACATCTACATGTGCCAATTTTTGTGCTAAGTTCTTTGAATACCTTGTATCTAATCCTTAGAATAGCTCCACGAGGTAATTAATTATCCTGATGTTTTATAGATGAGCAGGGATGATAAGCTTAAAGAGAATTGTCAAGAAGACATACAGCTAATAAACTGATAGAGTTAGAATTTGAGCCCAGGTTATCTGATTATTAAGGCTTGTGATGATTCTACTATATCTTTTGGATCACTGTACATTTTTTTTTTTCAGGGGGATGATTAGTAATTGAGGTTGAATATTTTTCAATTTTTTTTAGGCAATTGTAGTTCCTTTTATGTGATTTCTTTGGTCATGTCCTTTACCCCTTTATCTTTTCCTGATTTATTGGTACCAGTCCATAGAATGTAAGTTATTTTCATTGTTGCATTTAACTTTTGGTTTTATTTAGTTTTAGGCATGTGAACATTTTATATTTCCTTGTGGTCAAACAAATCTTTCATTTTGCAATTTCTTTTATCATGTCTCAGAAGGTTTTTTTCCCAATGACAAAAATGATACATGCTTATTATAGAAAATTCAAAACATGAAAGCTGGGTGTGGTGGCTCATGTCTATAATTCCAGAATTTAGGAGGCTGAGACAGGAGGATCACAGGTTTGAGGCCAGCCTTAGCAAGTTGGCAAGACCTTCGACAACTTAAAGAGACCCTGATTCAAAATAAAAACGTAAAATAGGGCTGGGGGTATAGCTCAGAGGCAGACTGCCCCTGGGTTCAATCCCCAGCACTCCCCCACGCCAAACAAAACAAAACAACAACAAAAAAGGCAAAAAGTATAAGGATAAAAATACAATCACCCATAAGCTTCCTGCCCACTTTCTGACTACTGTCAATAATATGGCACATTTACGTCCTTTTTTTTCTTTAAATAAGACATATATATATATATATATATATATACGTATGCAATGTATGTATATAGTTCAAATGATATTGATAAAGACACACCTTTTCCTTATGCTGCTGTGGCTTTCCTCTCCAGGGCTCCTGATACAAGTGGATGAAACTATGAAACTGCCCCTTGGTGTGTGTGTGCCCACCCTGGTTACAGAACAGAACATCATCAACACTTTATTTTTTTATTTTTTGCAATACTGGGGATTGAACCCAGAGGCATTCTACCTCCTAGAGACACCCCCAGCCCTTTTTTTAAAAAATTCTTTATTTTGAAACAGGGTCTTACTAAGTTGCTGAGAGCATCACTAAGTAGCTGAGGCTGGCCACGAACCCAGATCCTCCAGTTTCAGCCTCCCAAGTACTGGGATTACAAGTGTGCGCCACCACACCTGGCTCATCAGCACTTTAAAAGCCTCCAAGTTGCCTTCTCCCATAACATCCTCCATTTCTATCCCTGTTTTCTGGAGAAAACTGCAATTCTAAATTTATGTTCTTATCCTGTTGACTTTCTTTATGGTTTTACTACCCAGCTATCCAATGTTAAACAATATATTGTTTAGGTTTATTTATTTATTTATTTATTTATTTATTTATTTATTTATTTATTGTGGTACTGAGGATTTAACCCGGGGGCATTCTACCTCTGAACTACACCCTCAACCCTATTTTATTTTGAAACAGGGTCTAAGTTGCTGAGGGCTTCACTATTGCTGAGGCTGACCTTCAACCTGCCATCCTCCTGTCTCAGCCTCTCAAATACTGGGATTATAGGCATGTACCATTATGCCCGGCTCCAGCTTTTGGTATTTTTGAACTTTATTTCTGACATTTGCCTTTTACTTGATATCATATAGTGTTTGAGGTTGGTGCATAGGGCATTAATTTTTTTTTTTTTTTTTTTGTAGAGTGTTGCAATGCATGAATATACTATCCACTGTAGTGCTGATGGACATTTGGGTCACTTCTAACCTTTTGGCTATTATGAATAGCGCTGCCATGAACTTTCTTACACTTGTTTCCTGGTACACATGCATCCAAGTATCCTGAAGGTGTGTATCCTAGGAGAAGCACTTCTGAATCACTCAAAATGTACAAATGTTGAGCTTTCTAACTAATACCATACTCTTTTCCAAAGTGATTATAGCAATGTGCACTCCCACTAATAATAAATAACTTGCCAAGGCTTCCCATGCACTTGGCCCTGTTCTAGTTGGGAATGTTTGCACTCTGATTGGTATGGGGTGATATGTTTATCTTGTCAAAATGTTAGCATTGTTCAAATTTTCTACTTATTCACTGATATTTTATCAGCTCCTGAGAGCACTGTGTTAAACTACTTCCTACAATGATGGATTTGTCAATCGATTTATCCTTATAGAGCTTTTTTTTTTTTTTTCATTCCTTTAAGTATTTTGAGGCTATTAGGTGCACGCACATTTAAAATCATGACATCTTCTCGAGGAATGGAACACTTTATCATTCCATAATGACCACTTTATCTCCATTACTGTATTTTGCCTCAAATCCTATTTTAAATGACATTAATACGGTCACTTTAGTTTTCCTTTTGTTAATATTTGCCTTGATATATCTTTATAAAAATCTTTTGAATTTTCTTCTGGGTCCTTGTGTTTTAAATGTGTCTCTTGTAAACAACATTGTCATGGCCAACCTCCCATCTCCAGTTTATCCCCCTGGGGAGTCTCCTCCCACATCCTACGATGGTAGAAGACACATTTACCTCTGGGTCCCTCACACCTGACATGTACTGGGGCCCTAAGGTGTCTGATGGATGGATGAATGAATGAATGAATGAATGATGCACACTAAGCAGTACAGCTAAGAGTAGGACAGAGAAATATTCCCTTTCTGACAAAGTTGTTCTGTTGCAGCAAAAGCTGCCCCCCCCCAAAAGTGAATTGATGTACAGAATTTCCTTCCTTCTATTTTTCACTTTTTTTTGGGGGGGGGTACTGGGGATTGAACCCAGGGGTATTCTGCCTTTGAGTGACATCCCAGCCCTATTTTATACTTTGAAACAGAATCTCACTAAGTTGTGGAGAGCCTCACTAAGTTACTGACGCTGGCCACCAACTGTGAACCTCCTGTCTCAGCCTCCCAGGTGCTGGGACTACAGACATGTGCCACCACACCCAGCTCAGGATTCTCTTTAAGAGAAATATAATGCTGGGTGTGATGGTACAGGCCTGTAATCCCAGTACTTGGGAGACTGAGATAGGAGGATCACAGCTTTGAGGCCAAACTCAGCAACTTAGCGAGACCTTTAGCAATGTAGCAAGATCATGTTTCAAAACAAAAAATAAAAAAGGGCCAGGGGTGTAAGCTCACAGGTTAGAATGCCTCTGGGTTCAATTGCCAGTGCCAAAAAAAAAAAAAGTTTTATATTTATATTGTATCTATAAATATATTGTTATAAAAATAATAAAATTTGTTGGTTATATTGTAATAGTTTTATTTGTTATAGTTATAAATATATGATTATACAAATTATGGTTTTATATTTAGATTATATTTATAAAAATCATACTTCCAGCTTCAGAGACACAGGACATCTCTGTTCTGTGATGGCGCGGAGGGACAGAATAGGTTCGGACCCTACAGGGGTCACGGGGCCGTGCCCACCTCTCCTTGGTGGCTTCCTGCACCTGTCGGTCTGTCTTGAGCGCTGGGTGAAGGGTGCTTTCGCCATACACCGCTGCGGTGAGGGAGGCCGCGACTCTGCCCTCCACCTGGGCGATCCTTTATCTTTCTAGACGACCTCGGAGAAACTCGCCTAGCTTCCCTGGACCTCTGGAACGTGAAGAGTCAGGACTTGGAGCTTGGGCTGGGGAAAGCCCGGCTCCCCAGGGGCGTGGGGTTTTGGACAAAGGCGAGAAAGCCTCCGCGTGGCCAGCCCATCTCGGCTGAGGTTTCTCCACGCTGGGGTGACAAAGGCCTGCGCGGAGTGGCCTGGCTGCCAGCCGGGGAGGCCTTCCTTCTGCCTGCTCGGTCGATGTGAGTCATCTGCGGTGGCCTGGCCCGGCCTGGCTCCTCTGCCCCCGTGGGAAGGTCGACAGCCGCCCGCCCCAAGAGTCACTTCTCCTTCCAAAGGGCACGCGCTGCGCATCCGTCCCAGGCGGGGTGCAGCTGCGGAACATCACCAATTGTAGGGAAATATATGGGTTTCTCTTCTGTGAAGGCGTTTTTCATCTTAATTTTTAAAATTAAGCGACCAGAGCGACTCGGAGGGTCAGCCAAGACAAAACGCTGTTCCTTGGCCCCAATTTCCCGTCGCCTCCCTGCGGCGGCCGGGCTGCTGAGATCAGCGGTCTCTCCTTGAGCCAAAGACCATCTGGACCTTCTCTCCTTGCTGCTCGCCGCGGGGGCAGGGGCGCAGGCTCTGCGCAGAAGGCGGCTCTGCAGAGTGGCCAAGCCAGTACCTAGTCCGAAGGACGGAGAGGAAAGAGAGGGGCCCCTAAGAGGGGAATGTCGTTGCAAAACCCATCTCTTTGGACAGCATGAGTATCTACCTAGGAACTTAGGCCAGAACTGTTTTCTTCCTCTTCCTCTTCCTCACCATCCCTCAGAAGCCTCAGCCAGCTCCTGCTCCCCACCCCCTCTGTCACCCACCTACCTGCGTCTTCCAGCAGGCTTCCCTGAACCTCCTCTCTCTCTCTCTCTCTCTCTCTCTCTCTCTCTCTCTCTCTCTCTCTCTCTCTCTCTCTCTCTCTCTCTCTCTC
>PVLC010019263.1:19588-30910 GCA_004027655.1 Graphiurus murinus | reverse complement strand
AGAGAGAGAGAGAGAGAGAGAGAGAGAGGGAGAGAGAGAGGGAGAAAGAGAGAGAGAGAGAGAGAGAGAGAGAGAGAGCACTCTGCTCTCACATCATGGAAGCCAGAAGCAGAGAGAGAGCAGGGGGAGGAGGAACCATAAAACCTCCAAGGCCACACCCCCAGAGACCCCTTCTTAGCAACCAAGCTCCTATTCCAACCTTGATACTTTTTTTCCATGAAAGCTAGGGGGACATTATAAATGCAAACCATTGCAAACTCTATTACCCTCCTCCTATGAATAAGGAAGAAAGTTAATTTCAAAATAATAAAAACTTAGCCGGGCGTGGTGGTGCACGCTTGTAATCCCAGCATTCGGGAGGCTGAGACCGGAGGATCAGGGTTCGAGGCCAGCCTCAGCTACCTAGTGAGGCACTCCACAACTTGGTGAGACTCGGTTTCAAAATAAAGAATAAAAATTAGGGCTGGGGGTATAGCTCGGAGGTAGAATGCCCATGAGTACAATCCCCAGTACCGCAAAAAAACAAAAAGAAAAAAAAAATAATAAAAACTTGCTAGGAGAAATCTTGGCACTCTGCCCACTGAGCTAAATGTTGGAATTCAGTTGAATTGAGAGAGATGACAGTTAAGACACAATTGAATTAATCCTCACTTTATGTAAATGAGATTTCTGAGTGCAAAGAATCAATATACTTTCTTTAAACAGCTATCAGTTGCCTATCTAAGCTCTGTTTTGCTATTTCTTTGCTAAATCTCTAATCTCATAGGGTAAATGGAAGAAATATCCCTGGACATTCAAAAGCACTCAACTTTTTCCCAGGACAAAAAGGTAGACTGCTACATTAATTTTTTTTTCTAACTTAGAGCTTATTTCTTATTGTATTTTGAAGCCCACATGCAGTCCAGTGAATTTCCTAATATAGACCACTCTTATTTAAATTACTGGAAGGGTTCTAAAAGGATTCAAAGGATATTCCTATACATTATAGAAGTTAATCCTTGTAGAAGTCAATGTAGCCAGTTCCATGCTCTATCAAACATAATTTGATGAGCTATTCAAGACAAAGGAGTTATACTCATTACCCCTGTAGGAAAGAGAGAGAGAAAGAGAGAGAGAGAGAAAGAGAGAGAGAGAGAGAGAGAGAGAGAGAGAGAGAGAGAGAGAGAGAGAGGTTAATTAGTAGCTGTCTACTTAGAATTTTGTTTAGAATTAGTGAATTCATTTTAAAACAGAATAATAAGCTCTGTTGATGGACTTCTGGTACTACCACCAGAAGGCTATACAAGTCTCTGTGAATCTCAGTGGCTCTGCAACAGCAAGCATTTGTTCTTAGGCTCATAGGTGCTCAGGCTGCTTCCAGCAGTGAGCCTGGCTCCAGGGTGGAGGTTGGGTTCAGAGGGTTATACGTGTGTTTATTTGGGCCCCAGATGAAAGGGCAATAGCCACCAGGGTATATTCCTCCCATGGCAAATAGCTAGAGGTCACAAATCAAAACCACTAGCACAAGTACATATTGTGCCTCTCCTGGGTCATGCCTTACTAATGTGGCATTGGTCAAAGCAAATCACATGGACAGTCTAACATTAATAGGTGAGAGTACAAGCCCCACTGCTGCTGAGATGGGAGAGTATTTTTACTAACTAATAATCCAAACCATTCTTAATGGCTTTTTCTAAAATATTTAAAAGATCAAATATAATGGCTTGGGTATCTCTGATTCTTATATTCTTTTCTAGTTCTTTTTTTTTTTTTTTTTTAACTGTGCTTTAGTAAAAGCCAGGCATGGTGGCCCATGCTTGTAATCCCAGTATTTGGGAGGCTAAGACAGGAGGATTGCAGTTTCATGACCAGCCTCAGCAACTTAGTGAGGCCCTCTGCAACATAGTGAGATCCTGTTTCCAAATAAAAACAAAATAGGGCTAAAGGTATAGCTCAAAGGTATAATGTTTCTGGGTTCAATACCTAGTACCAAATAAAAAAAGAAGTAGTAAATAAAGATATTAAAATAGCTAGCAGTTTCTTCTCATTTAAAGCTTTCTTTTTAAAGCTCTCTGCTTTATTTTCTACTCAATGTGATTAATATTTTAATAAGGAAGAGATAACTGGAATGTTTATTTGAACTTAATCTTAGGCTGAGTGTTAGAACCATTGAAGATGGCTTTGAGAATTCTAATCCACTGCTTGATAAAAAAATATTTATATATATGTAAATGGTTTTTCCTATCTATCAGTGACTTTTTTCATTAGAGAAGTATGCATTGTACCCTTTTAGGGTTGGAGGGATAACTAAAAGGATACACTTATTATCTCTCTGGTTCTTCTGTTTTCTTTCCCTTGGTTCTTTGGACACCTCCCCCACAAAACACCAGCATAGAAAAGAAAGCTCAGAATCCTAACAACACCAAACACTTATCAGCACAATGAACTTGACCCTTCTCTTCTCTAGGCTTCATGTTTGTCCTTACCTACCTTCCTTTGGATGAGAAAATTTCTCTTGCCTAATGGAAATTCAGTTGTTTGCTGATGATTTCTGTTTACCAGGTTCTGTAGGGAAGTTTCTCAATTGGGGAATTGGTCCAGATAATTGTTTACTGTAGGTGACTGTCTATGCATTGTAGGATGTTTAGCAGCACCTCTGGAGTCTACCAGCTAGATCCAGTGCTACCTGTACTGGGGTTTAATATCATAGAAAAAAATGTTTGCTTTTCTGGGTGTTTACTTATAATCCCTTTGTACAGTGTTGGTTGGAGCCAAACAGCATGACTTTCAAGTAAATTCAATGCAGCTGCAGTACTGCCAGGCACCAGGAACTTCTGCTGAACTGTTCATGGTTGTGCTCTTCTTTGAGTCTGTGTGGAGGAGAACTAACCTGTCTCTGCTCAGTTTCTGCTTTGCCTGTGGTGCTGCTAGCAGTCATGGTGAACATATTAACTTATAGAACTGCAGAATACACTTCACTAGTCACCCATGCCATGCTTGGACACTTCGAATTTTGATGTGCTTTATTTGGAGGATGTGTTAATTAAAGATCCACTGTCAATTATCAGAGTCTTGATGTTTCATGCAATTGTTTAGTGTTTTTTAATATACCCACTTTAAACTCAGTCAATAGGAAGCTAGTGTAAATCAGTACAAGACATTCAACTGGATTTTTATGGAGAAAAAGGTTAGCCCAAGGAGAGAGAGAAGTATAGTATAGACTTTTATGTATAGTATGATAGGATACCAACAGCTTTCAAAGAAGTAAAAAATACATTGCAACATTTATTGAATGTTAGTTTATAAAATGTAACAGAAAGGGAATTTTATTTTGTATAAGTGTGGCCTTCATTTTAAGAATACTATTTTTTTACTTAACTCTTTAAAAACAAAATGGTTTATACTTCTTTTCAATTGCATGAATTACAATAACCTGTGCACTAGCTAATATTTGTAAACAGTCATCTCTCTGTATCAGCAAGGGATGGATTCTAGAAACTGTTCAAATACCAAAATCCTCACATGCTCAAGTCCCTTGTGTAAAATGCCATAGCATTTGCATATAACCCAAGCACACCCTTCCATAGACATTACATCACTTCTAGATTATGTATAATACCTAATACAATGCAAATGTTATGTAAATAGTTGTTATGCTGTGCTGTTTAGGGAATAGGAGAAGAAAAAACAACTGCCCGTGTTCAGTACAAACTTAGCTTTTATACACACACACACACACACACACACACACACACACACACACACACACATATTTTTTTTCCAATCTGGGGTTGGTTGAATCTGCAGGTTCAGAACCTGTAGTGATGGAGAACCAACTATTTACTTATCCTAACAGTTTTTTGTCAATTCTTACCTGGTATGGAGTTCTATTCTAAGCATAGGAATAAGTTAGACCCACTCTTTGTCTGGAGGTTTTCTGGTCTGGCAAACCTGAGTTTCTGAGTCTGGATTTGAATCTTTCTCTGCCTGTTCTTCCTCTCAGCTGGCCCCAGCCTCACAATATTCCCATTATTTTCTAGTTTTGTCTCTCTAGTCTCCTCTGATCTGTAACAATTTCTTGGTCTTAATCTTGTTTTTTTTATGATTTAAACATTTTTGAAAAGTACTAGTCAGGTATTTAGCATCATGTTCCTTCATTTGGGTTTGTCTCATTCCTTCCTCAGGTGTAAACTGAGATTAAGGGTTTCTAAGAGACTTTAGAGGTAAAGTGTCGGTTTTTACCACATCATATTAAGGGTGCTTGATTAGAATGGTTCCTGATGATGTTAACCTTGATCATTTGGCCAAGCTAGTGTTTGCAAAATTATCTACTATGAACTTATCCATGCCACCCCAAATCCTCAGTGGAATCCTAAGCACAGCCCATGTTCAAGAGATGAAGGGTTAAGGCTGGGACTACAGCTCCATGGTAGAGCTCTTGCCTAATATGCACAAAGCACTGAGTTTGAGCTCCAGCACTGCAAAACAAAACAGAAAAAGGAAATGGAGATTAATACTATTTGAATAAAAACATGAATTATAATTCTTCTGTATGTGATATTTGTCTTTTCTCATTTTTATATTTGGTCATTTATTTGTATCAGTTTGGAGTCATGACTATTAAACTCTTTAGGTTACAAATCCAGTACTATGCTGTTTATTTTGTTTCTCCAAGTATTCTAGGCTTGGCCATTGGGATCTTTCATTTGGCCTGTGTCCCTTTGATGCATCCCCATTATTTTGTAGTTTTGAGCACTTCTTTATTTCATGTCACTCTAAGATGCTCAGGTTCAGGTTCGCCTAGTGTATTTCCTACCCCCACCCTGGAATCATCAATTTCTTTGAGGATCCCTGATTCCTTTCATTGGAGGCTGGTATTAGAAACTAAGTTTTGGGTGCTAGGTTTGCTTATTGCTACTAGGATGCTATTATTTCTGGGATCTCTAAGTGAACAGAGCTCAGAAATATATGAATACATACTAACTCAGATATATACACATATTTTATATATTTCAGATATTTCTGAATCTCTATGTGTGCGTGGTGTGTGTGTGTGTGTGTGTGTGTGTGTGTGTGTGTGTGTGTGTGTGTTTATGACTTCATGGTCATTCTTTGACTCTAATCCAAAACCACAGTATTTGCTGTACCCCTCACTCATTATTTATTTGTGAGTTCTTTCTTTTACAGTAAGAACTTTGACTCCCATTATCTCTAATATATTTACTTATTTGTTTACTTTTAGTATACATATAACATAGTTCCAGAATTCAGTAATCATAACTTTAATTTTTAAGTTTGCTTTCTTATTCTTTGATTTTTCTTTTTATGTAGTAGCCTGTTCTTGTTTTATGGCTATAATATCAACTTTCACATGTGGGGAACATTCTTTATCATTTTCTTTTTTTTTTTTTTTTTTTTTTTTTTTTTTTTTTTTTTTTTGCAGTACTGGGGATTGAACTCAGGGGCATTCTACCTCTGAGCTACACCCCCAGCCCTATTTTTTTTTTATTCTTTATTTTGAAACTGGGTCTCGCTAAGTTGTGGAGTGCCTAACTAGGTAGCTGAGGGTGGCCTCAAACCCGAATCCTCCGGTCTCAGCCTCCTGAATGCTGGGATTACAAGCGTGAGCCACCACGCCCAGCCTTTATCATTTTCTAAAGTTTCCTTTCTTTTTTGTCTTTTTTATTGTTTCTCTTTCTCTCTCTGTATATGTATATTATGTGTATGAGCACTGTATGTGCATTGGTCTGCTTTTGTGATGAAGAATTTTTCAAATGTCTGGCAAACCTTTGTTTTCTACTCATGTTTAAATGCAGGACCGTAAAGGTAAATTGAAATTTAAAGATTTAAAGATGGGGTGGGGGTGAGTGGAGATGAAGAAAACTTATAGTTTGTAATGATTAATTATAGATTGATATTTAACTGAGGATCCCCAAGTGTCAGTATCTGATGATCCTTGGGGGCATTTAATTCCTTCACTGGGTGAGGTATAAAGGAATGGCTTGACGAATATTGAGTGGAAGTTGTGAGATGCTTCATTTAATATTTGCTTCCCTTAGCAATCCCCAATTCAGTCAGAATCTTGCCAGAAGGAATATTTCAATGTAGGAATTTCCTGTAGTGGCTTTAAACAAATTGTTAAACATTTGGTGCTTAAAACAAATGAAATTTATTCTTTGATAGTTCTAAAGGCATAAAGTCCAAAAGTCAAGGTGTCAGCATGATCATGTTCTTTCTCCAGACTGTGGCTTCCTAGCTCCAATATTTTCTACAAGTGGCCTTCCCTTTGTGTTTTCATCTTCATCTATTCTATTTCTTATAAGGACACTTGTAGCTGGGCATGGTAGTTCACATCTGTAATCCTAGTACTTGGGAGACTAAGACAAGAAGATTGCACATTTGAGGCCAGTCTTAGAAACATAGTGAGATCCTTTTCAAAATAAAAATTAAAAAAGAGATAGAGGTGTAGCTCAGAGGTAGAATGCCCCTGGATGCAATCTCCAATACCAAAAAAGAAAAAAGGTTCTAATAACCACATATGTCATTAAAATTAAGGCCTAACTGGATAATCCATGGTGATCTCATCACCAGATCACGTTGGCAAAGACTCCTTTTCCACATGGCTTGAAGAAGTTAGGATATGAAAATAAAATGATCATTTACAGGGTGGTTAAAGGAACCAAGAAGTACATTGTTTCAAGACACCTAGGGCCAGCAATAGCAGGAAGCTATTACTATGCTAGGCTTAAAGGAGGCAGGAAAAGAAACAGTGTTAGTGTCAGCAGAGCCCAGTGAGAGAGGTGCGGTGGAGCAGAAGATTCTAGTAGTAATCACAGGGGGGAAAGCCATTACCACATCACAGAATAAAAGCAGAGTGAGAAATGAGGCAAGAGATGCCATGCTCTCTCCTGCTTCCTGCCTGGCATTCTCTGAATGATGTCTCTTACTGGTCAAGCTCAACTGCAAACCAGAGAACCAGGGTGCTGGAAGACTCGGTTCACATGAGGTCATCCTCAGTAGTACAGAGCAGGTAAGAGAAGTCAGGGAGAAATGATACTGATAAGAGCAGAGGAATGGAGAATCACTAACTCAGTGTCCATCTACCTTCTGCAGAACTTTTCTTTTGATTCCTAGAATAGAGTCCATAAAGTGGAGGAATAGATGAAAGAAAGACTGAGTGAAAGAAAAGTGAATAAGATAAATGTCTTGGCAATGAAGTTCTATAACTGGGGTGCAGCCAAATCAATGGAAATAGTTTATTAGATTTAGAGCATCTGAACATATCTGTGGTTGCTTCCTATTCCATTTGCCTTTCTATTTTATTTTGGTTTTGTGGTACTTGGGATTGAGCTTGGGAGCATATTTACCTCCAAGCTATACTCCCATCCCTATTTTTTTAAATTTTCATTTGGAAACCAGGTCTGGCTAGGTTGATGAGAGTCTTACTGCTTACTAAGGTTGTCATTGAATCTATCCTCCTGTCTCAGCCTCCCAAGTACTGGGATTACAAGTGTGCACCACCACACCTGGCTTACCTTTCTATTTTAAAATAAAGCACAAATATTTAAAAACTACGTAAGACAGATGCATCACATAGTGAATTATTTTAAAGTCAAGACTCCTATAATCCCACCTAGATCAATATGTAGAACTTTGCCCCCCCAAAAAAAAAGCCCTTTGAAGCTTTCCATCCTTATCACAGACCCTTCACCTTCCACATATAACCAAATCCTCTTGTTTTTATGTTGATCACTTTTTAAGCATTTGATCACTGAGATATAGTTTAGATTTGCTCATTTTTTAAAACTTGTTTTGTCTAAGTCTCTTTTTAAATAACTTTAAAAATTTTGGTTAAAATATATATAACATAAAATTTACCATTTTAACTGCTTTTAAGAGTACATTTCAATGTCACCAAGTACATTGACGTTGAACAAATATTTATCTCTTTTTAACTTGTAAGACTGATAGCCATTAAATAATTACTCCCAATGTCCTCTTCCCCCATCCCTGGCAGCCAACATTCTGCTTTTTGCCTCTATAAATTTGATGCTATACCTCAGATGAATGGGAATGAACCTACCATATGATCCAGCAATACCACTTCTGGGTATTCACCCAAAAGAATGGAAGACAAACTATCAGACCGATGCATGTGTATCTATGTTTATAGCTGCACAATTCACAATTGCCAGACTATGGAACCAGCCAAGATGTCCATCAACAGATGAATGGATTAGAAAACTATGGGATATGTACACAATGGAATTTTACCCAACCATAAAGAAGAACAAAATCATGTAATTTGCAAGGAAATGAATGAAACTGGAAAACATTATGCTAGGTGAGATCAGTCAGTCACAAAAAGTGAAAAATAATATAAGCTAGGGAGAAAGTGGGACATAAGAAGGACTCTAGATGAAGAAGGAGAAACTGTAGATCAGCAAAGAAGGTGATTTAACTGAAGGTGATGGGGGGGACACTTTAATGCACATGATGTACTTTCACAAACATATCAAGTCAATCACTAAACTGAAGTTGAGAAGGAGGGAGGAGGAGGGAATGGAGGGGGGATTGGGGAAAGGTTAAATGAGAGATGTGTGCATGTATGCCTTTACCAGTTTGTACCACAAAGCAGCAAAAAAAAAAAAATGATGCTATAGGTACCTTATTTATGTTGATCTGAAATTGGGTAGCATTTGTCTTCTTTTGGCTAACTTAATTTACTTACAGTTTTTCAAGATTCATACATCTTGTAGCATGTACAGAATTTGTCTTCCGTTCAAGGCTGAAAATACTCTATTATATAACACATTTTGTTCATCAATTCTTCTATCAGTGGACACTTGGGTTCTTATCAAATTTTGGTTCTTTGAATAATGCTATGATGAGCATGTGTGTGTGTGTGTGTGTGTGTGTGTGTGTGTGTGTGTGTGTGTTACTGGGGATTGAGCTCAAGGAACATTTTAACTCCATGCTACATCTCTAGCCCTTTTTAATTTTTTTAAAGGGTCTCACTAGGTTGCTAAGAGTCTTGCTATGTTGCTGAGGCTTTCCTCAAACCTACAATCCTCCTGTCCCAGCCTCATAAATACTGGGATTACAGGTGTGTGCCACCATCTCTGGACTGAATTTACTCTTTTAATGTAAAGTCTCCCCCTCCAGTCTCCAAGTCTTTATGATTATGTGTTGAAGAACTGGTTGTGTCAATTCTAGCTTTTCTCATTGTCTGGGGTTCTCAGATTGTACACCCATGATGCAGTTCAACATGTTTCTCTGATCTCTGTATTTGCTGTCAATGGGCAGCTGGATCCAGAGGACTGGATAGCCTCAAGTTCAATATCTTAAGTGGCATTATAGATGGTGGTTGTCATTCATCTGTATTTTATTGTGTTTTCAATGTTATTAGCCATTGATGATGTAAATTCATTGAAACTGTATTTTAATTCATTTTGTTTTGTCAATGTCTAATTAAATCTTCATAGAATATTTTACAGAATGATGCTTCCTATCATCTGCTACTTAGTTATCCAGTGGTTTAGTTCTTGGAAGAAAAGCAAGATAAATGCTTGATATTCTCTTTCTATTTACCTAGCTTTCAAAGTGACTAAGTTTTTATCATTTTAAACATCTTTGTCAACACAGATGTTTCAAAACAGTTTATGGGTTTCAACATATTATGATTCATACACAGATGTTCCTCAAGCACCAAAGGGTTTTGTCCCAGTAAACTCATTGTAAGGTGAAAATATTGCACATACAAAATGCACTTAAATCTGGGAATTGTGGCACATGCATGTAACCTCAGTTACTTAGAAGGCTGAGACAAGAGGATCACAGGTTCGATGCTATCCTCAGCAACTTAGCAAGACCTTCAGTAACTTAGCAAAACTCTCAGCACCTTAGCAGGGTGTAACTTGGAGGTAGAATTTCTCTGGATTCAACTCCCAGTACAAATAATAATAATAATAATAATAATAATAATAATAATAATAATAATACATGTAATATACCTAGGCTGTCAGACGCCACGGCTTAGCAACTCAGCACCTTATATTATTGAGTTGCTCACCTCTGTAGCTTTCAGGAAGCTGCTGCTCACTGCTTGCCCAACATCACGAGAAAGTGTCCAACCACGTATTGCTAGCCCAGGAAATGATAAAAATTTGAAATGCGATTTCTACTGAACTTGTATGTGGCTTTTGCACCACTACAAAGAAATATCACTTTGCACTACTACACTTAGAAATATCGTAAGTTAAACCATGGTAACTTGAGGAGCATTTATACTTGTTAAAAATATTACTAATCTTTGACAAATAATAATTATCTATACTTATGGGGTATAATGTGAAGTTTTAACTTATGAATGTCTTGTAGAAAGATTACATGAAGCTAAGTAATATAACCATCATTGCACCTATCAACTTATTTTTTTTATACTGAAAATACTAAAAATCTACTCTTTTAGCAATTTTGAAACACAAAGGGCAATATTATTTATGGTGGTCACCACACAGTGCACTGGATGATTAAAACTTATTCCTCCCATCTAAGTGAAACTTCATACCCTTTGATAAACAGCTCCCCACCCCTCCCTATCCTCCCTAGCTTATGACTTTTATACTTATGAAGTTTAACTTGTCTTCTTTGAACAACAAAAATGCTTCCACAATTAGAGTAGCCTAAGATTACTTATTTACTTTATCTTACATTCAATATAAAAATCTTAAAATATTCATAAGAATATTACCAGTTATAATTGGTGAAAACTTTAAAAATCACATTTGCTCTCCTCTTATCTGTTCCCATTACAAAAAAGTTGTATCTGTGCTGTCTAATCATATACCCATTACGTACTATAACTTTCCATTTTAATATCTATGTAACCTTTGCTCTCCAAATAACTGTATGTTTACTGCACACCACTGGTCCTTATATTGATGTCTCTCTAGTCGTTTTGGTTGTTTGAAGTTTATTCTCTAATAGATTTTCTTTGGAAGGACTCATGGGGAGAATATCTGCTAAGTGTTTGCACATCAATGACAGGTTTGTCTGTGCTCTTTATCCTTTTACATCTCGATTCCACTTACCTGCTGCTTGCTGTCAGGTGATTATTATCTCTGAATACTATATCAGTGATGTTTAAAAATGGCCATCCAATATTGCTATCTTTTTTTTTTTTTTTTTTTTTTTTTTTTTTTTTTTTTTTTTTTTTTTTTTTTTTTTTTTTTTTTTTTTTTTTTTTTTTTTTTTTTTTTTTTTTTTTTTTTTTTTTTTTTTTTTTTTTTTTTTTTTTTTTTTTTTTTTTTTTTTTTTTTTTTTTTTTTTTTTTTTTTTTTT
>PVLC010019263.1:0-19488 GCA_004027655.1 Graphiurus murinus | reverse complement strand
CTTTTTTTATTCTTTATTTTGAAAACCAGTCTCACTAAGTTGCGGAGTGCCTCACTAGGTAGCTGAGGCTGGCCATGAACCTGGATCTTCCGGTCTCAGCCTCCCGAATGCTGGGATTACAGCTATCTTTTTTTTAATCTACTACTGATCTCATACCTTTACATTTACGGATACATCATTCTTGCTAGTGTGTTCTCATCACCACTCAATTCAGTGCTGGGTGACTAGAATATGCCTTGTCTTTACTGGAATATGTTTTCTGAGTCAAATTCCAGAATTGTGACATGGTCTTCTAATATTTCTTTCACTTTTTTAAATTATAAGAAATTGTAATTTTTACCAGTTCTTCTGTTTCCTTGTTTTGATTTTCTTCTTTGGAGACTCCTATTGCTACATATTAGGTGTTTTTTTTTAAATATTTTTCAAAACCTGTTTATAACTTTCTTTGGTATTGGAGATTGGACCTATGGGCATTCTACCTCTGAGCTACACCCTAACCCTTTTTATTTTTGAAACAGGGCCTCACTAAGTAGCTCAGACTGGCCTCAAAACTGCAATTTTTCTGTCTCAGTCTCCCGAGTACTTGGATTACAGGTGTGTGCTTAATTCTTTCTCACCTGGCTTAATTCTATCAGATTTTAAAGTGTTTATTCCTTTTTTTTTTTTTTTTTTTTGGTACTGGGGATTGAACTCAGGGACATTCTACCTCCAAGCCAAACCCCGAGCCCCATTTTTTATTCTTTATTTTGAAACAGAGTCTCACTAAGTTGCAGAGTGCCTCACTAGGTAGCTGAGGCTGGCCTCAAACCTGGATCCTCTGGTCTCAGCCTTCCAAATGCTGGGATTACAAGCATACGCCACCACGCCTGGCTGTGTTTATTCCTTTTATAGGCCTTATTCTGTTTATTTGTTGTTGGATACCTTAAAGTTTAGGTATTTTCTGAAAACAATTTTTTTCTTTAATTTTGAAGACTTTTGGAATTATGTCATCTATTTATGACTTTTTCTATGTGACTTGTACATCTTCATATTTCTGTTCTTTTTAAAATTCCCTTTACTTGTTTTGAAGTACTATGTTATACATTTAATTCATTTCTGTAACACATCTCTTTCTGACATTGCTTGCTGTCTGTAGGGTGTTATTCTGCTCTTTTTTCTTACATTAATTTTGTGTAATATTTGACTTCAAGGCTTTTCTGTTGTTTATTTTCCTCTGAAATTATATATTTGCACTTATAGACGATGGCTGGTTTCATATAGCTTTTTATTATTGTTATTACTTTTAATTTTATAGAGTGCCCTCTTCTGTTGCTTCTTGGAATGTTGAAAATAAACGACTTCCTTCCCTACTTGTCTCTAAAACTGGTCTTCCTTTGTTGCTAATCTCTTTATGTTGTTCAATTTTTATTTCACCCCCAGTAGTTTAAGTCTGATGCCTTATCCTGGGTGATTTTTCTTGCTGGCTAGCTTTGAGAGTTCACAAAGCTAAGGCTGTGTCTGTCCCTTGAGAACTTAGAAGGGGTCCCTTTGCATTCACCTGCTGAGCAGCAGTCAAAGCCCTTCCAGGCTTAAATTATTCACAATGCCTTCTATTAAGTGCTGTTTTTGTCTCTTTGGGGATTCTTCTCTCAGGTCTCTGTCTCATCACTACTTCCCTTTCCTTTTTCCATAAATGTTGGCATGTGGTCATCTGGCAGTTGGTTATTTGTCCCCAACTGCTTGTATTTTGAGATTCATGGGGATACCATATTATCTAGATCTGTTGCAAATGTCTTCTGTGTTGTTGTTGCTTGTTGCTGTTGTTGTTTTCTGTGTCTTGTCATCATTGTTTTGATTGCTATTTATTTTTTCTGTTTTAGTGCAGGAACTCAGAGAGATTCCAAATCTATGTCTCCACCACTGTTGTCACCCTTGTAAAATCACATGTCATCTAAAGATTATTTATTTTCTCCCTTTTTGTGAGTATCTTGAATGAAAATAATGGCCAAATTCTCACACGTTTTTTCCCCAGGATTCCTCTCAAAGTTTAATTGATACAATTGTCTGGGAGCTGATAGTCCCGGTCCAGTTATTTCCCCCACCATACTTGTCCTTCTTCACAAGGCAGTATGATGTTTCATTGTCCTACGAAACATGGTATCTCCCTCTCCATGCTCAGATGACTTCTGCTTTCAAGATCCTCACATATACCTCTAAGTCTTAATTTTTCCAAGTGTTCTCTTCTTCCCCAGGAACTTCTAATGACCCAGTTTCCACAGCCCTGCTCCCTGTAATGTGCTCTCAGCTCCAGTTAGGAACAGTTGCTGTCTTCACAGGTGTAAACCCATTCATCTTGTTATTCTCTCTTAGCAAATTCTATTTCCTCATGCACTAAGTCATGTGTTTCAAAACCTGCCCAAAGTAAACCTTCTCAAGCTCTTATGGTACCCCCTGATGACTAGTTCCCACTAAGTGAACAAATCACACAGTTGATCAATTTAACTGTGATTCTTCAGCACATGGTAATAATTCACATCTAGATTGGTTTATCTTTCATGACTGCAATGGTTTGGATAAGGCCCATTTGTTGAATGAAGTCTTGGTCCCAGTCCATGGCACTATTGGGAAGTGGTAGGACATTTAAGAGGTGGAGCTTAGTGAGAGGAAGTCAGGTAATGGGGTGGGGGTGTGCCCTTGAAGAAGATATTAGGACCTAGGACCTGGGCCCCTTCCAATCTCTCTTTTGGCTTCTTAGCTGACATGAGGTAAAAATCTGGCTCTACTGCACACTCCTCACAGTGATGGGCTCTTTGCCATGGCCCAAACAACAGGACCAGGTAACCATGGATTAAAACCTCCAAAAATGGGAGTCAAAATAAGCCTTTCCTCTTTATTAGCTAATTATCTCAGGTATTTTGTCACACTAACAGAAAGTGGACTAAAATAATGACTCCTATTTCTATGCATTCATTAGACTATTAGACAATCTTTCCTGTGTACGATAGCTAATGTCTGGTGCTCTAGCCCCTGCAAAACTTCTCTTAAGCATTTATCCTTGATTAAAAAGGAAGCTTATGTAAGAATATCAAGATGTCAGCAAAATTTATTATTATTTTTGGAAAAGCAAGCTTATGTGGTATCTTCCAGTTCACTTAGAATTTCTGTTTATTACCTAGGAATGACCAAACTGATTCAAACTCTGTAGGCAGAAGGTTTAATCTCTAGATTTTGTTTTGTACTTATTTAAAGAAAATATCCAATTAGAGAGAAATAACTATGCAAGTTCCAGGAGGGATTGAAGTGGCTTACAGCAAAAGAGAGGTATAACAAAAGGTAGTTTAAAAACAGAAAATCTAAAACTTTTGGGGAGAAAAATATAAATATATTAGTTACCTTGATTAATATTGTCAGATTAATATTGACAGTAGAAAAAAATAAATTCAACTCAGATTTCTAACAGTCACTGCCAAAAGGAAAAGTGTGATTATATAATCCTAATTGGCTGGTAAAAGGAAATATAATTTTATTCAAGGAAATAATTTTCATGAGCACGTGAATAGTAGGAAAATGAGAGCATCTGGGTTTGGATTCTGTCAGCTACTTGATCTTGGGCTATTTACCTGGCCTCGGCCTCCTCACAAGCACCATGGAAATAACCCAAACTGCAGTAGGTACTGAAGATTAGAGAGAAATAACTGTGCAAGTTATTATTACATTATTAATTCAGACATTTCTTCAGCTCTTCCTTCCTTCCTTTCTGTCTCCCAGATCCTATAGAACATGGAGACATTTCGTAACTGTGCTGTTTATCCATAGGTGGCCACATGTGTTTTTCTCAAACACTCACATAAAAGTCTCTCACTCTGCCCTCCTCCAGCAAAGCCACATATGAGTACACAGGGCAGTGGGACTCCCTTCTGCTGATTCCTCACCCTGGGTCCTCAGAAACATTGCTATTGCCACTGGCCTTCGCTATAACCACACTTACCTATGTGATCAGTACCTAGTGCTACAGCTGCCAGGGCAGGCCCTGCCCCCTGGATTCTGGGAATTGCCAATGAATCAAAGCCATAATAGAGTGGGGCAGCACTGTGGTTTCTTCAATGCTCCATGCATCAAAGCAAGTAATGACGGGGAGAATGTATCTTTTCCTCTACACTGTGTTCCAGGGGTCCCCAAAGCCACATTGCTTTGGATTCCATGTCTCACAAATATGAGTAAAAACAACTCATTGGAACTTTGCTGCTCACAGAGCCTGTAGCTTCCCCATGTTCAGCCTGGAATGCCTGAAGTTGGATCAGAGGATGAAAAGTCAGAGAACACCTTGTGGTTCTCAGAATTGTGGTTCTCATTGGCATCTTACCTCGATGACAGAGGCCTTGTTATTGGGACAGGACTGTGGGCCTGCTTCTCTAGCACCTTAAGATGAAGTTTCTCTCAAGTGGCCTCCTTGGTTCTACATGCTAATGGACCCTGGAAGAACCACCCAAGCCTTTATAGTAGGACTGAACATGATGGAATCCAGACTGCTCTGTAGCTTTTAGGTTAAGCCAGGAGGCCAATTACACATGGGCCAGGCAACCAGAGGTGAAGGAGAAAAGCCAAGGACAAAGAAAGAAAGGAAGAGAAGGGTCAGGCACATTAGATGCTTTGCTCCAGATGAAAGGATTGAATGGTAGAAGAACACTGCTTTGAAATGGCCCTAATGAAATTCTCGGATAACCCTTGTCTGACAGTAGGTTATAAGACCCTCCACATTCCACAGGGCTCCTGCCCCACACCCTAGAGGGAGGAATGCTGTTGCACCAAGAGGCCAAGAAGAACCTGAACAGGCAAGCCTTGCCCAGTTTCCCCACCCAGACTACTAGCAATCATGCCTACACAGTGAAATCTCTGAAAAATCCAGAAAGGATTCAGATAGCTTCCAGACAGCTGACTATGTGGAGGTTTCTGGGGGTCGGTGTACTTGGAAAGGGCATGGAAGTTCCAAGCTTCTCCCATACCTCCACTTGCACATGTCTTCATCTGTATTCTTTTATAATAAGCCAAAAAAAAAAAAAAATAAATGCTTCTGTGAGTTCTTTTAGCACTTGAGCAATTAAATCAAACCCAAGGAGTGGGTGTGAGAAGCCTGATTTATAGCCAGTTGATCAGAAGCACAGGTAAAATAACCTGGGGTTTGCAACTGATATCCAACATGTGCAGAGGGGAAAGTTTTGGGAACTGGGAGATCTGATCTTGTGTCCGAGTAGATAATGTCACATTCTAATTGGATCACCATATTCCTCCCAGTATTCATTGCTGTGGAAGTGCTTGCTTGCTTGTGAGGAGAAATCTCCACACTTGGCAGAGTCACAGACGTCTTCTGTATCAACTGTGTTGTGACAGCAGAGGAAATACAAGGATATGGGGTCTGTAAGGCTGAATTTTATTTGGAGGTTTATCAATTTTGTTAAATGCTATAATATGTATGTGAGTAAATTCAATCATTGATGAAAACAAATTAGGGCATTTCAAGTCAAATCATTTTTGTTTGGATCACTGTATTTAAAGAGAGTATAGTATAAAGGTTAAAAGTGTGGGATTTTGAATCAATTAGACTTGGGGCTGAACCTTTTCTAAAGCATTTACTAACCTCATGTGAATCAATTAACTTCTTATACTCCTCTCTGTTTTGGGAAGTCAGAGTTTAATTATTATAGGATAGTTGTATTAAGTAAAATAATTTATGTAAAATACTTAAGCTAATGCATGATCAATAATAAGCACTTGGACTTTTTAAAATTTACCATTTCTTACTGTGTATATAAAAATGGAGTTATATTGTTGTGGGTGATAAGATACACACCATCATTATAGGAAACACATAGTAAACACAATAAGGAAAGTTTTTTTTTTTAAGTGTAGGATTTTTTTCAGAAGAAATTTTTATTTATTCAAACTCTATGCTACTGAGAGAAATACCAAAAACCATGTGCAGGATTTATGAGGACTTTGGGGAGAAACTCCAACACTCATTGCAAAATAGTTCTTGAAGAAAGAAATTGAGAAAAAGAAGTCTACTTCCAGAGGACAGCCATTGTGGCACTCACCAGGCTTCTGAAGAGTCTGCACTTCCCAGAACACATAGCAGAGGCACTTGTTGCCAAGACGGTACCTTGAATGTTATATCCCCACATGGCAGAAGAGACAGAAGTGCAAAAGAGATGAACAGCTTCCTTGCATCTCTTTTATGAGATCAGTAATCCTAGAGGGTGCTACACTCAAGATTTTGTTACCTCCTAAAGGCCCAACCTCTTAATAATACATCTCATTTGCAATTGAGTTTCAACATAAGAATTTGGGAGAAATATATACATTCAAACCATAGCAATCATGTCAGTTGCTTATTCCTTTTGTAAGCTCTAAGACCCTGAGGTAGAATTTGTCTTTATCAAAAAATGCAAAACTAGCCGGGCGTGGTGGCGCACGCTTGTAATCCCAGCATTCGGGAGGCTGAGACCGGAGGATCCGGGTTCGTGGCCAGCCTCAGCTACCTAGTGAGGCACTCCGCAACTTAGTGAGACTCGGTTTCAAAATAAAGAATAAAAAAATAGGACTGGGGGTATAGCTCGGAGGTAGAATGCCCCTGAGTTCAATCCCCGGTACCGCAAAAAAAAAAAAAAAAAAAAAAAAAAAAAAAAAATGCAAAACTTGTAAGTATGGTGGGGCATACATGTAACCCCAGTACTTGGGAAGCAGAGAAAGGAGGATTACAGGTTCAAGACTAGTCTACACAATTTAACAAGACTCTCAGCAACTTAACATGACCTCATTTCAAAATAAAATATAAAAAGGGCTGGGCGTGTATCTCAGAGGTAGAATGCCCCTTAGTTTAATCCCCAGTACCATACCAAAACAAGAAAAAAAGCAAAACTCAAGTTTTTTTTTTTTCAAAGCACTTATATAGGATTGCTATGAGAAGCAGGTTCCAATAGGAAGATGCTCATAGATCTCAAAGCAAAGAAATGCTGTGGAAGGATATGTTTAAAAGGAAAGTACAATTGCCTCTAATAATATCAAAACTATGACTTCACAAAGAAAGAAGAAGCTGTAACTCAAGGCCTTGAGCCTCATTCTCATTCCTTGAGATTTGTCTTCATCTGCTTTCACTAATTAACTCTGACCTCATATACTTGCCTTAAGAATACAGTTTATGAGCTGAGCATGGTAGCACACACTTGTAATCCCAGTACTTGGGAGGCTGAGACAGGAGGATCATAGGTTCACGGCCATCCTCTGCAACTCAGTGACACCCTGTTTTAAAATAAAAAATAAAATAGGGCCGAGAGTGTAGCTCAGAAGTAGAATTCCCCTGGGCTCAATCCCTAGTACACACACACACACACACAAACGTAGTTATAGAGGAAGATTTCTCATTTAACTCCTTGGTTTTTCCTTCTCTAAGGCACAGCCAATCCAAAAGCCAATCCTGAGACACTGAAATGAGACCCTACTAAAATCTCAGGGATAATGCAAAGTTAATAAACTCAGGGCATGCTTCCATGTTATGGTAACACAGACTGCGCACTGTCCAAAACCAGGGGTGCCATGCATATGAACTGCAGTGACAGTTAGCCCCCCTTGAAGATGTGCAGTGAAGCAGTCCTGCAAGGAGATAGCTCAGAGCTCCATCTCCTTTAACAGACATGGCATTCTGAGAATGTCCCGTGTATTTCATCTATCTCCTGTGGCATCATATCATCCACCAGGCTAGAGCTTTCACTTAGAAACCAATCCTCCAACAGATCCTAATCCCAAAGAGGGCCAGAAAGAAATGAGAAGTTCTATGAACCGTTATATAACAACTGTCCTCTAAGTCCAGTTTCCTGTTGCGTCCCAGGCAACACGGGGTAGACCAAGAGGACCAGCCGCCTTCACCTGCCAGGGCAAGTGAGAAGGAGAGTGTCCATGGCTGGGCCCACCACCCTGGGAAGTCGAAATGACCCTCCAAAAAACCCCACCGAGCTGAGAGTCTAGTCAGTGATCAGGCACTGCGGGATCTCAGCTTTATTAGAACAAACAATAGTATATATGGGAAGGTCAGATAAGGAGGTGAAGCTGGGGTGGGAGCCAATGGGAGCAGATCTTGTCACCGGTTGCTGCGGGGGAGGGAGATAGGCCATTTTTTGACCCACCCACCGGTTTTCCTAGGATGAAGGGGTCATATTTGACCAAAAAGGTTAAAGCCTGTGAATGCCCAATACCACATAACATGGGCTGTCCCTACAGTTTCCCATCTGATGAACTCATTGGACCAAATTTGACTGACATAAGGAATGTTCAATGCAGAAGAAACTTTATTCTGTGACCTGAATGAAATAAGTATTACCAACAACACTATATGTGTGTGTGTGTGTGTGTGTGTGTGTGTGTGTGTGTGTGTATTCAAGTAAACAAAGCAGGAGATAGTTATATTACAGAAAGTGTCTGTCACTGATGAGCACCCAGCTGGTGTGGGCACAGTAAATAAAATCTAAAAGGAGTTGTGGAAACCCCAATTTAGAGTTGTTGGTCAGAAGCTCCAACCATTGCTATTGTAAAAGGCATCTGAAGTTGGGGTATTATGCAGGACTGAGTCGTGAGCCTCTGAGGTCCAATGCTATCTCCAGGTAGGTGGTGTCAGAACTGAATTGAATTAGAGGACACCCAGCTGTGTCAATGGGAGATTCTGCTGGAGAACTGCTTGGTGTTTGGGAAGGAAACACTCACACATCTGGCATCAGAAGCGTTGAATGACTTTGTGAAAACGTAGTAAGAAAAACTGAGCTTGTCTTTTCCTGCAGCCTCACAATTTACCTAAACTTGAACCTGTTTAGTAAAACAACTCAATGTACATTGGATCCTGACCAGTGGCATTTATATCAAGGTTGGAGAGAAACAGGTGGATGTTCCTATTTAGGCTTTTTGCAGATTGACTGTTCTCCGGTAATAAAACCATCTCCAAGCACCAGCCTAAACCCAAGCAACCCTTGATCACTAGATATGATAGTCAGGATTGAGCAACTTTCTGCCAGTGTATTTATAATGAATATGCATTTTACATTTGTCAGCCCCTTAAAAGGAAAGGCAACCTGTAAACCAAATCTTATAGATTCTCCAAATTGTCCAGGGTATATTGAGCAAATTAAAATTAATACTAACTATGGACATATTGAAAGATTGCATTACTCAGCAAGCTTCCAAAAGGTCCCAGATCCTTTGAAGTGATCCATTTCTCTCCAAGATTCATGAGCTGCCTGTCAACGAATTTAATTGGATATTTATTGAAACTAATGGCAGATGCAGCTGGCTGACTGAACAGGCTTTCCTTTAGGTTTTGCTTTTTTTTTTTTTTTTTTTTTTTTTTTTTTTTTTTTTTTTTTTTTTTTTTTTTTTTTTTTTTTTTTTTTTTTTTTTAATGGCTGTTTTCCCTTCTCTTGCTTTTCCATGTAGCATGCAGATGAAGCCACAAGCAGAATGAACAGGACTGCCATGGACTTGAGAAACAACTCTTTTCACCACCCTACAAAATGGGGAAACATTGCTGGTGAGGGACTGCCTTGTTCCCAGGTCATCATGGTTCAGACTATATGAAAGTCCACTTTCCTGATGGGGGACTGGGGGGTTACTGTACAGTGTTGAGGGCTGAGGATGGAAGTCCCACAGTACACAGCCTGTATTCAGACTGCTACCATCCAGGCATTTACCCCAGCACCTCCACCGTGCTCTTTGCTTTAGTTTCCCCACTTGTACAGAAGAACTCATTCTTTTTATTTTGGTGCTGAGGATTAAACCCACGGATATTCTACCTCTGAGATACACTTTTAGCCCTTTTTATTTTTTAGTTTGGAACAGGATCTCACTAAGTTCCTGAGGCCGGCCCTCAAACCTGAGAGCCTCCTGTCTCAGTCTCCTAGTACTGGGATTATAGGAGTGTGCCACCATGCCTGACTTTATTAGAATTCATTATAGTACCCAGAGGTTCGGTAACTGCCTAGCACAGAGGCAGTTACTGCCTAGAACCTGATAATAGCTCAGCAAAAATTAGTTACTATTATTTGGTTCATAGAAAAATCAAATTATGTGGCTGTATTTTATTCATCTTGATTTAACAAACAACTATACTTTTAAAACTACAATGAAAGTGTAGGAATATGCTACCCAGTGACAAAATTCTAAAACAGTGTAAAGTGTTGTAAGAAAGAGGGAGACACTTTCTTTTCCTTTTTACACTCGCCCCCCACTGCCATTCCTATTATGCATATTTTATAGACTTTTTTCCTGGCTTTCTAAGTATCCTGAAAATACTTGCATAGATGGGGCCGTACCGAGGAATGGGAGGAAGCAGAGGACCCTTTCTAAGGTGGCTTCTATTGGACATGTTGTTAACCCCTCATAGTCACTTTTCCAGCCTCGTCTGCCTTTCTCCATTCCATCATTTATTTGTTCAGCAAACACTTCGATGTACTAGACATGGAGATAGTTTCTGATAACCAGTTAATAATTTATTAAGCCAATTCTCAAGAATCTTTCTCACTCATTAGTCCTTCTCACTCATTAGTCCTTTACCTTATTTCTCACTTCTTCAATTCTCACTTCTCTCTCTTCACTTGCTCTGGGGAACCAAATGCCAGTACAGAGGAGTGCTCCTGAAAGGTCCACTTGGTGAAGAGTGGAGGTCTCCAGCCAACAGCCATACGACTAAGCATGGGGCATGACCTCTACTTCCAGCCAGACCTTCAGATGACTGGGACCAATACCAATATCTTGACTACACCTGTGTAGGAGACTCTGTGCCAGAATTTCTACTCCCAGATTCTGAGTGAAACTGTGAAATGGTAAATGCTTGTTACTTTGAGATGTTAAGTCTGGGGTCCTCTGTTATATAGCAATAGATTCCTAACAGAGCAACTGACAAACCCTCCCTCAGGCTGACCATACCCTCTGCTCCTCTCCACATGGGTCATCTGAGCACAGCCTCAGCCTGACGCTCCACCTCTCTGAACTGGTGCCAGTTTATCTGGAGCGCCAGGCAATCAGGAACATGAAAGCCCTTCTTACCATCATGGACCAGAGCAGAGGGCACTTCACCTTGGGAATTAGTGGTGCCAATGTTCTGTGGTTAAGAGGGTGGCTCCAACAGGTCCATCCTTTGCCTGTTCCACCTCTCAGTCCCTCTACTCAGCATCATGTAGCACATGTCTTCTCCTTCGACTGTTTAGGTTTTCTAATATTGCCATTGATCTCAATATTCAAGATGATCACTAACTTACATTCTCCCTAATCTTTGAAGTAATTGCACAAAATCAATGCCTCAGTTTTAATCAAATGCTGATTCCTGGGTCTTCCCTAATCTGATCTTCTGCCTATGAAATATGTGAATTTGCATTCTAAATTCTTCCAGAACTTTGGATGTAGGTGACCTATAGGCACCCTTGCTGTCATTTCTCTGTGCTGTCTCATTTCTCCAAATAAGCCTTAAGCTTCTTAAGGGGAGGACCTGTTTTCAATACTTAGTATTTTCCCAAGGCACCAGAGTACTGTTTGGCATTCCGTGAGCTTTCAATAAAACCACTTACAGCAAGAACCATCATTCAAATACTTATTGATTACAGGCTGATTTACAGTCTGAAAAGTATAGCCTGGCTATAACAGGTATGGATGGAGTAGTTCCACTTTTAAGGAACTTGTAGCGTGGGTAAGAGAATGAGAGAATAGTTCAGTAGACAATAGTTAACAATTCTTGACAGGTTTTAGATGACCTGCTGTGTTGTAATGGCATAAGGTATCCCCATCTTCAGAGATGTTAAAAAGACTAATGAAGCAGGATGTAGTAGTGCATACCTGTTATCCCATTAGGCCGAGACAGAAGGATTGCAGGTTCGAGGGCAGCCCCAGCAACTTAGCAAGATACTGTTTCAAAATAAAAAATTTAATAAGGGCAGGACCCTTGGAAGTAGAGCCCCCCCCCCCAAAAAAAAAGATTAATGAAATTAGAAAAGCTTCATGCAGAAGCAGCAGCATGAAGAACACTGAGCTGGAACAAGAAGTAGGAATATTGTCCCATTTGTTCTATTGTTCTAGTGGCGAAGTGCCTTTAAGCAAACACTTCATTCCTCTGGACTTCAGATTACTAGTGTGTAAAGCCATATAGGTCTGTTCACAATGGCGATTTTCAAACTGTCCTGCAGTGTCTGAGGGGTGGCTGGAAGAGGAGATATGAGATAGGTATGACTGTGACTTTTGCATCCCCCATTTTACTTGTCTCATACATTTAGGTTTCATGAAAGTCCTGGTGTCACAAATAGTTCTTCAGCTAAAATAACAATAGAAATGAGGCTTAAAAAGGTTGGATAAGTGATACATAAGGCATCATCTAGAAGATAGATGGGAGGAGGAAAAGCCTTGAAAGTGGGAAAATGGGTCTTCTACGCTTCTGTTCCTTTTATTGACACAGACCATGGAGTCTTCTGAATTTATTAAATCCCTTCTATGGTAAGAAAGGTTAGCATATAGAGGTAGCCCTGACAGGCTGGAATCAACTCACCATGATATCATTCTTTTAAGTTACATTTTCCCCCAGGTGGATGCAAATTGTCAAATGCTGTACCTATTACTGAGGCAGGGCAGAGGACCTAGAAACAGGAAGGATTAAAGCGGCAATCTGCACCTCCCTTTCTATGAGGTTGGGGGAGGTGAACAGGAAAGTAAGAGACTGATGGGCACCAGGGAATCAGGGCCCTGACCAGCCCACAGATAGTCATTCAAATTAAGGATTGATACTGTGCAAAAGTCATTGATCCCCCAAAACCAATTCTGACCAATCATAAAGGAACAGATAGAAAAGCCCACTCCCAAGGACTTAAAGGTCACTCTCTTTCTGGAACCATCCCTCTTTGGGGAGGAAGCTACTTTGTCCTCTATCTTTCCGTAACTTAAAATACACTTTTATATTTCTATACCCTTCACTAGTCCTTGGACTTCATTTTCCAAGATCCATTGGACAAAAACCCTAATAAGAGGAGACATCCCTGTTTCATTACCACAGGGAAGAACTGAGTTATCCAATTGGACAGCCACTCTCTATTGGTAGCCAATTACATTTAAATCACCTAGAATAAAATAAAATTACAAAGGTGTTTCCTAAGCCACCCTGCCTACATTTTAAGTGCTTATTATTTGCATGTGGCTAATGGTGACTTGATTGTTTAGCATGAATCTAGAGTAAGTTTGTTATTATAGATAGTTTTACTGGACAGCACTGGAATGGGAAATATGCCAAGAAGAGAAGGTGCAGTTACCCTCTGCCAAAGCCCTGCATCAATTCAGTAGAGCATGAGAAGATATCCAAGTCTACCAATGTTATTTATTTGTCAACTAGAAAAACCAAGACAGTTAAGGTATTCAGGACAAGAAGCTAAGAAGCCATGTTGTCTTAGCATTCTCACTGATATCTACTAAACAATTAACTGCACAGCTTAGAGGAAGGAAGATTTATTTGCTCATGGTGTCCTTGGGAATTTTGGATTCAATTCATGTGAGACTGGAGTCTGGATCTCAGGGCATGATGGCTGGAAGTGGAAAGAGGGAGAGCACATAGGCTCTGCTTCTCACGTCATGGAGGCCAGGAACAGAGAGCGAGCAGGGGGAGGAGGAACCAATATATAATCTCCAAGGCAACACCTTCAGGGACCTCTTCTTAGCAACCAAGCCCTGCTTCCCACATTTGCTATATTGTTTCCATGGGGGGTGGGGGGGCATTCCAAATTCAAATATTTACCTCTGCCTGGCCCCCTAGAACTTATGGTCACTTCACAATGCAAAATGCATTTAGTCCATCTCCAAGAGTTCCCATAATCTTAATAGTTCCAGCATCTCTCAAAAGTCCCTAAGCCCAAAGTCTCTTCTGAGACTCAAAGTGACTTCTTTGTTGTGAGCCCCTGTAAAAAATAAAAATGAAAATAAAAAGCAAATTGCATGCATCCAATGTACAATAGCAAAGAGTAAACATTTGCATTCCAAAGGGGAGGAAAAAGACCATAGGAAGAAGGAATGGAACCAAAACAGTATTAAAATCCAGCAGGGCAAGCATTTATTCCTGAGCCTCCATATCTGACATTTGGGGCACACGACAGTGAGATGCAATGTCCAAGGGGCCTTGGCAGCTTGGTTTGATTGCAATGGGCAGTGTACTTCCAGCCTGGCTCAGTGGCTTATAGCTTGCAGCCCTTCCTTGTGGCCATTCCATGTTTCTGTCATTCCTAAGTTGCAGGAGTTTTTCTTGCAACCTTGGCTCCATCTTTACAACTTCACAAATTGCCTCATTTTGATTTTGGCCTGCTTGCAGGAACTCTGACCCTGCCACATGTTCCTAGCTTCCCAGGCCTTTCTTTGAAATCTGGGAGAAGACTCCATGACCCCGTTTTTCCAGCAAAGCTAGCATTATGTGATCACCAAGATTGACCGTTTAATCATGACTGGATCTGGCTCCATCTTGACCCATCCCCATCATGGGCAATGCTGGGCCTACCACCATCAAGGCCACAGGGGAGGAATTGAGTGCCAATCACCATCCTTGTTTCCGTGGTTCTGCATTTGGGCTTGAACTGCTCCAACCACACTCCTCCCTTTGTTCCTATGCAAAACATTCAACTTCTCTTCAGCCATCTTTCTTTCACAGCACCATCTCTCTGGGCCCCAGCTGTACACATGCCTCTCTAGCCAGACTGCAAATCTATAAAGTCTCTCTGCTTTATTCTCCACTCCTGAAATTGGGTGTACAAATCACTGAATGTGGACATGGATATCCATAATTCACTTGGTATTTTGCTGTTTTGAGATTTCCTCTACCAGTTTAATCAGCCCATCATCTTTAAACTCAGCCTCACACAGTTTCAGGACACAGGCAAAATGCCAATAAGTTTTTTTTCAGAATGTAACATGTGTGGCCTCTACTCTGTTTTCCTATGTACTTCTCTTTGCCCTCCAAAGTTTCCTGAGCACAGTCTCTACCATTCACCTTTCTAGCCACATTATGGCCTTTACAAATTCCTCTCATGAACCAGTTCCAAAGACTCACAAAACAGATGGTCAGACTTAGATATAACAGCAACAACCCACTTCCCTGGCATCAATATCTATCTTTGTCAGCATTTTAACTGCTAAATGACTAAGTAACTTAGAGGAAGGAAGATTTATTTGCTGATGATTTCCTTGGAAATTATGGGTTCAGTCCATGTGAGCCCTGCGTCTGGATCTCAGGGAATGGCAACAGAAAATGGAAAGAAGGAGAGCACACAGGCTCTACTCCTCATATCATGGAGGCTGGAAGAAGAGAGTGAGCAGGGGAAGGAGGAACCAACATAATCTTCAAGACCACACCCCCAGAGATTACTCCTTAGCAACCAAGCCCTGCTTCTACTTTGCTTACCATGGAAGTTCAAAACATATCAGGGAAGATTGGCTCTAAAAATACTACTAACTCTCATTTGGAAACCTGCAGGTCTACATCTCAATTGTAGGATATAACAACATGAGAATGAGCTCTACAACGTCTGTATCCCAGACTAGAATCAGCCTAATACCTATTGTAATGAGGTAACCTGCCCTAATCTGGCTGTCTATTAGAAGGCAATGCAACTTTTCCCTAGGAGATAATATCTGCAGTCTCTACAAATTGAAGTTTAGGGGGTATTTGATCTACAACCATTTTATTTCTTGCTTTTTAATTTAACTTTATATTGTGATTCTTGACACATGTAAATAAATATTCTAAAAATTTTAGTGATTCCTATGTATCAGCCAGTATTCCAAACATTTTACAATCATTACCTTAAATCATCCTTTTGGCAACTTTATGAGGAATAGATAAATTAACTTAATCTCAAAGTCAGTATATTCTGGAACCAGGAAGTGAATCTAGCTGCCCTGTTTCAAAAATTTGCACGTCAAGTCCTATGCGGTATCACCTCTTTACTTTGCATCTTTCCAATCACACAAACTCCTCCATAAAGTGAGGGGATAGAAGGATAATTTATACCACAGTTACTAATAAACAAGTTTCTTACAAACTGTCTTCTTTTATGTTCATTTTGTATTATAAGTTTAAAAATAGAAAAAATGCACCAATAGCAAAAAAAAAAAAACAATCTTATTCCACTTCATTCATAATAATTTTGATTTGTAAATATGGATTAGTTTCTTGAAGGATAAGAAGAGTGACTATTTTTTTAGTAGGCTATTTGTGAAGGAGGGTTTAGAAACTTAGGACCTCTAAAGTGCTCTGTCAATAATGAAGAAGATGACTCAAAAATAAAAATTAAGCATCATTAAAATAGAAGTGTGGCCATAAACAAAAAAGACTTCCAATGCTTTAACTGACACATTAATTTTCAAACCTGAGCTTATGGTATACAGCTGTCCTAAACTTGGATTCTTTTAAAAATGCAATTAGCAAAAATGTTAAGAGTCAAGAAAAAAAAATTCCTTTGAACCAAAGAGTCATTCACATGGTGCTGTCATTTGGATCTTGGGTGTCTCCTCACAAAGTCCATGAGTTAAAGTTGGTTTCTCAAGAGTAGTGCTATTGGAAGATGATGGAAACTTTAGAAGGTGGAACCTAATTGGTAAATAGGATGGCTCTTCAAAGTGTATAGTGGGACCCCAGCCTCTTCCTCTCTTTTTCATCCCAGGCCATGAGGGGAATAAGCTTTCTCTATTGTGGTCCCACCATGATATAATGTGTGGCCACAATTCCATATCAATGGGACTAATCAGCTTATGGACTGAAACCTCCAAATATGTGAGCCAAAATAAACCTTTTCATCTCATCAGTTGATTTATCTCAGGTATTTGCCATAGTAACAGAAAGCTAACACACATGGAATCCTTTAGTGATGCTTTCTAGGCCTCTCTTATCACTAACTGCAATTACTTTGCCCATTACTGAATGTTCACTTCTGTTTTTGACCCAGGTATCCATTAATGTCTTCTATTAAGTCACCCATATTTATGCCTACATGTCCTCTACAGTCTTGCCCCATGACTCATGAACCAAATTTAATCATTTCCTACTGGCTTCTTATGTGAATTCTGCCAAACTGATTATTACTTGGTCAAACTAGAGGGAAAAATAGATTGCCTATTGGAAGGAATGATCATTTAGTTTCTCTTTGGAGAATACTTCTAATTATACGTTAAATTCTAACTATACTAAAATTTCTACAAATGATCTATGCTATTTTTTGTTCCCTTATTTTGCTCTGGGAGCCCTCTATATCAAAGTATCTATTTGTCATAGAACTATATAATCTTATGATTGGATCTCAGATCTGCCCTTAGTGAAAAATAAATACAGAACACTAGAAACAGATAATTTATGCCAGAAACGGCTTATCTGATGTTTTCTCTAGAAGTGATAGATTGCCATTAGTATGAATAGATACTGGTTGTCTGTTGAAAGACAGTTTTCGATGGATCTGTTATGTTTTCATATCTCATGCAAGTAAGGCTCTGACAACCCTTTTGCCTGGACTGTATTTTCCAAGATGTATGTAAATAGCCTTAGAAGAACAAAAGATCTTGTCTCCCTCTAGAATAAAGGGCAAGAATGCTTGCTGCTCCATTATAAAAGATTATGTTCCATAATCTTTGGGTTCCTCTATGCACTGCAACCCACTACATGCAGCATACATCATCTGTCCTTCTCTGTGCCACTTTGTTGGAGTTGGTACTTAGGAAACCAGCACAAAAAGCTTATACTGTGGCTTCTGCTGTTGTAATAAATAATAAACTGTCCTTCTTTGACGAGCCAGAAGTTTTATAATTTTTTCTATCATTCATGAAACTGTAGCAGGCTAACTTGTTCACTTGCAAGTAGAGTATAAGCATTTTCATATAATCAGCAAAATAAATGAACTCTGATTGGCATACTGCCTCCATTTGACAATTATCAATACTGAAGAGAATAGGCTTAGCTGCTAGGTTGGGCTATCTGACCCTGGTCCAGCTTTATTCTAGATTATAGGAGGGCAAACCCAGCCTGTGGCAAGTTCCTGTGAAGATGTACTCCAAAAGATATTTCTCTTTTAAAAGTTGTAACAATAAAACAAGGAAATATTATGCAGTAGTAACTACATGTGGCTTGTAAAACCTAAAATATGTACTGTGTAGACCTTTACAAAAATGATAAATGTTTGCCTATCCCTATCTTAAATGCTTGCAGCCTTTCCTTAGAGATTACAGATTCAGGAAGAAACTAAAATATCTCTTATGTAATTTCTAAAAATTGTGTCTTGTAACTATAGCATGCCTCTAAGCAAAGATGAGTTCATTTCTACTCCTGTCAAGACCAATGCTCAGTAATCCATGTTTATTAATTTATAATAATCCACAAGACCCAGAAAGATGCAGAGAAAGGGAATGTGAGACTGGCATCAAGG
The DNA here is from genome assembly GCA_004027655.1 of Graphiurus murinus. Taxonomy (NCBI): domain Eukaryota; kingdom Metazoa; phylum Chordata; class Mammalia; order Rodentia; family Gliridae; genus Graphiurus; species Graphiurus murinus. Next base: position 1,048 of record PVLC010019263.1, on the reverse strand, counting down.
TCTAATCCTCTCAAAGAGAGAGGGGAAAGACAGCCCCCAGCTATGGAAGTGTATCTGAGGAGTCAGGGCTCTCCCCTTGAGTGAGGTGAGCTGGAAGATTGTGGCTGGCTTAAAACACTGTCCAGTGCATTGTGGAAAGGAAAAAAGGAAAAGCACCATTTTCCCATATAAGCTGCAAAATAAATGGACTCTGTCTGGCCAACTGCTTCTATTTGACAATTATTGATGCTAAAGAGAATAGGCTTAGCAGGTTGAACTACCTGGCTCAGGCTACCTGGTATATACTGTCTTAACAAGTAGCCTGGTTGTCTGTTAAGACAGCATATACCTTGATTCATGCCCTTCATCATGTCTTCCAGAGACCAGGATTTCAGATAGGCAAGGACCAAGGTTTTATTCTCCCTATGATTATTTATGATTCTTATCCATATTATGATTATTATTGTTGTCCCTTTGCTCCAGAAATGAAGCTTATAAACATTTAACAATATTAGTTTAAGAGGATGTATGTAGATTTAAATGAATAGGGTCCCTTATGGGGCCTATTTTATTGCTATGTAGAGATTCTGACAGTCCTTAGTGAATGTGATTTTTCTTTTAATTTCCTCACACCACTGTGTTCTAAAGAGTATGCACTGATCTTTTCCCCTACCTTCCTTTTCACGCATGTTCTTTCTTAGAATCTTCCCAACATCTCAATATTTAATAACCCTGTATTTGTCTTTCCCATCTGAACTAAAACAGCATTTCCTCAGAAGGCTTCCCAGGCTCTCTAGAAAAAGTTAAGACTTCCTGTTTCCTGTCTCCACCATGGGCTACACTTTTCCTTATTATAAATGTGCAGTATTGTTCTTCCCCACGCTAACCTTTGTGGGAGCAGAACAAGAGTGAGAGTGCATGGTCCACAGTTGCGTCCTGCTATGGTGGGATCTGGAATGCCCCCAGTGGCGTGTGTATTGAAGGCTTGGCCCCCCAGTGCAGCAGTATTTAGAAGTGGGACCTTTGAGAGATGATTGGATCTTGCGGACTCTGACCTCATTAGTGGATT
>PVLC010019262.1:0-30763 GCA_004027655.1 Graphiurus murinus | reverse complement strand
TATCTCTGTGCCTGGGGTCTCGAGACACCATTTCTTCCCTGTGGCCATTCTTACGTAGTACCAACTCCCTTCCATTTGGTCCAGTCTCCCGATCAAAAACACTCCTTCCTCCGCCCTTCCTCTCCCTTTCCACAGCTGGCCCAGCTCCTGTTTTATCAGAGTAGGAGATTCCTCCACCACTCTCCAGGTGTGAGCTCAAAGGGGCAGGCACCGGGACACAGTCACCTCAGCGGCCCCTAAGCCCAGCTTGGCACCTGCCACAGGGTACTGCTGGGAAATTGCTGGCTGGCTGAATCACAGATTGCGCTGATGCCACCAGTACCTCCACAGAGCATGTGATAGCAGCTGGAAATACCAAGCCCAGGTGTCCAGTGGCTAGGTCAGTACTAGCACCTAGGAAGACTTGGCCTGGGGAAGTACTTCATAAACACTGGGGTCTAAGTCAATGTGGGTTATTATAAGGAAGCCACTGGTTTTATTATTTATTTATTTTTTATTTAGTACTCGAGGTTGAACCCAGAGGCATTCTACCTCTGAGCTACACTCCCTCAGCCTTGTATTAGTTTTTACTTTGAAACAGGATCTCACTGAGTTGCTGAGGGCCTTGAACCTGCAATCCTCCTGTCTCAGCCTCCCAAGTACTGAGATTATAGGTGTGTACCACCAAGCCAGTCTATGACCTTTTATTATTATTATTATTATTATTATTATTATTATTATTATTATTATTATTTAAAGCAAAATGGAGGACCATGAATGGCCTGGAATAATCAGTAAATGGAATATTGCTGTTAATTTAAGTTCCTGGGGAATTCAGAAAGAACCCCTAACCCAGGGCTACAGAGGTTCAGAAAAGGGAGAAAATTCTATCAGCTAAGGGGGTCAGTAAAGGCATTCTGATGGAAATGGCCTTGAAGGATGACTAGGAAGGTCCCCAGGACCCCAGAGCAGTGCTAATAGAATCCAATGTGTGGCAAAGACCTTGAATTCTGCTCCGGGACAAATTAACTACAATGACCCAGGCTGCTAAGGACTTCCTGCCCGGAATCCTCGGCCAACTCTGAGACTGGAATCGCTCAAGGAGGGCAGAGATCCTCCTGTCCTGGGATCATCAGAGACATCCAAGGAACCCCCCCAAGGAGAAGAGCCCCCCAGGACAATTGGACAGAGGAAAAATAGAGGATAAACTGGCTGGATTCCTCTTCCAGGCTGTCTGGACTATACCGTGCTTGCTCACATGGTCTTGTTTACGAAGACAAGCAACCTGTTGTCGTTTAGCTTTCCACTTGGGCTCGAGAAGAGGGCAGCTCCTCCTTCTGTAGGTTCCCATGCCCGGGCAAGCAGAGTGTCACAGGAATCCTTGGATCCCTTCCACAGCCGGGGGGGCCTCACCCTGCCGCTCCAGCAGCCGTCAGAAGGTCATTTTGACCTGACTCTCTTTGTCTATAAATCTTAAATGATATTTACCTAAGTAAAACACAAAATCAGTTAAGCTACATAAAATGTCTCCGTTTCTGAAGGTCAGACCTCACAGAGGGTCTCGGAATGCCCACCGTGTACCAGGTACAAGCTCTAGTTTGTAGGAGCCTTCCAAACGCCCTGTCAGGTAAGAGGTCTTATCCCCTTTGTGGAGTGGTGGAAGGGAGTTTCAGGAGCCAAGAACCGGGCTTCTATTACAGCTGAGGGGTCAGGCATTTCAACCCAGGGCACCCACTCCAAGCTCCCTGCACCTACATGACAGGGGAAGCCTCAACAATCCTTGATCCTAAAAGTTCAAAATGAACATTGTTTTTCTATAGCTTTAAAAAATGCACAAAGCTCCCCTTTACCCTAATAGAGCCAAGAAAATCCTGGCAAGAATCCTACCTGTTACGTACATTACCATATACCCAGGGGATAGCACAGAGCACTACATACGTGTTTGTTGAGTGAATTCATATTTATTTCTGGAGTTTCTTGATTTTTTTTTTATCTTGTTACTTCAGCCCCATAAGAATTATAATTTCTTTCTTTGAGCTTTACTAAACTGAATGATAGTGCCCCCATCCCCAGGAGCCAGTAATAGACTGAGCACCAAGGGAGGCAGAGATTTCGTTAAAGTCCTTTTTTATTTATTTATTTATTTATTTATTTATTTATTTATTTATTTATTTACTTACTTATTTATTTGCAGTACTGGGGATTGAACTCAGGGGCATTCTACCTCCGAGCTATACCCCCAGCCCTATTTTTATTCTTTATTTTGAAACAGGGTCTCACTAAGTTGCAGTGCACCTCACTAGGTAGCTGAGGCTGGCCTCGAACCTAGATCCTCCGGTCTCAGCCTCCCAAATGCTGGGATTACAAGCATGCACCACCATGCCTGGCTGCTAAAGTCCTTTAAAGCAGCCCCCTCCCCCCTGCAGTCACTTGTCACTTGCAAAGTGACAAATGCTTGCAAAGCAAGGTACAGTCAGTCACCTTTGGTAGAAAAAAAAAAAAAAAAAAAGGAAGGGAGAGGGACAAATCCAAAACAGTTGCTCCTTGTTCATTCTGACCCACAGAAATTAAGTACTCCTACCTCCTCTAAACCCCTTTTTAAATGAAAATAAAAGAATTCGAAGACATGTTTGCTAGAGGCGGCAGCGGCACAAGGTTGTGAGTCAACTAAACACTTCTCAACTGTTTGCTTTGAAATGTTTAATTTTACGTTGCATAAATGTCACCTCGACTTTGTAAAAAAAAAAAAAAATTGCATTCTTGGCGCTACTTCCCAACAGAACACTGCTGCTTCTCGCCCTGGAAAGACGGAGCCTCGGTCTACTTAGGAAGACAAACAGAAAAGTGCCAGTCAGGGAGAGGTGCCGCATCTGAGGAGGTCCTGATGATGGGCAGGTGCTGAGGTGACAGTGGGCACCTCTATAAGATGTGGCATCTCACTGGGTCCCCATGACAACCCCAGAGGTGGGACCACTGCTCTCCCCAGGGGGCGGCTGAGGTTCTCCAAGATGGCGTGCCTGCTGTCCGCTTCTCCAAGATGGCGTGCCTGCTGCCTTCTCCTCTCTACCCGCATGTGCTCTGGCCCCAGCCAGACCCGCCCCGACTCACCCTCCTGTCCCGTCTCCACAGCTGAACCAGAAAACCAGGAGTCTTCCCACACATGGAATGTCACCCCTGTCCGTCCCCGTTCCCTCCCAGATCTCAGGAACACGGTGTCCAAGTGTCTGCTTTGTTTTCCCAGTTCTGCCTTTACAGCATACATAGGTTCAGGGGGAGAAACTTGACTTCTCTGCACCTCAGTTCTCCAACGATAAAATGAGGATGATTGTGTAACACACACACACACACACACACACACACACACACACACACACAACCACTCTGACCCCTAGAAAAATGCTTTCTGGAAAATGGGCAAAACGACCTTCTGATGCCCTTTCAGCTCCGCCTGGCTCCCACGGCCACTCATCGGGGAAAAGCTCTTGCTCAAAAAGAGCTTGCCCATGGGGCAAGGTGAGCCCCGCCCCTGGGCCCCAGCCCTGGCCACAGTGGGGTCTGCAACAGCCACCTGCCTGGAGGTAGCAACGTGAGCACCAAAAATTACCTCACCAGATCGAATGCAATGAATATGTTAAAACTCCACACAGCCAGTCATGGTGGCACATGCCTGTAATACCCAGCACTTGTGAGGCTGAGGCAGGAGGATCACAAGTTTCAAGGACAGCCTCAGCAACTCAGCAAGACCCTCAGGAACCTAGCGAGACTCTGTTTCAAAGTAAAACAGGGCTGGGGGCTCAAAGGTAGAATGCCCCCGGGTTCAATCTCAAGTACCACTAAAAAAGAAAAAAAAAACTTCATACATTCATAATAATACTTAAAAAAATTAAAAAGCAGATGCTAACACTCATTAGTCAGCTTTGGAGGATGCTAAGGAACAGATTCATTATTTGGTGGGTAAAAGAAAAGAGTCAAGCGCTACTTCTGCCTTTCCTGAATGAACTACATTTTGCAATAACCAAGTAGTTGGTGATTTAAAAAAAAAAATCTTTATAAAAGAGTTCCAGCAACAGACGAAGAAGGAATTATAAAGAAGGTTCTCATCATTTTGCAATCCCAGTGAAATCAGGGGTCTTGGCTGAGGGGCTGGTGAGGGGATGTTTAAATGAATAGATCTGACTGACAAGCTCTGAACCCAAGGGCCAATCCTCACATCTTGTAAGACAGGAAGACATGATACATCTCGCTAAGACGCAAGATAAGGGGCCTTCCATCACACTGACATCTTCCGGCCAAATGCTGAACCTGAACCTGATCCGGCCTCTGCATGGGACTACTGGTTTACTGATTATACAGGAACAAACGTACACACCATACAAAAACCCAGCGTTCAATCAGCAACATCCAGAAAGTGGGGAATCCCAACAGTGCCCTGGTGTGTTCAACAAATAAATAGCAACGAAAAGCTGTTACAGATCAAAAGAAGACTGCAAGATCTACTGATAAAATGCAACGTCTGAACCCGAGCATGATGACACACATCTATAATCCCAGTACTTAGGAGGCTGAGACAGGAGGATCAGAGGTTTGAGGCCAACTTCAATTACTTAGCAAGACCCAACTGCTAAAAAAAAAAAAAAAATTAAAAGGGCTGGGGGTATAGCTCAGATATAGAATGCCCCCTGGGTTTAACCCCTAATACCACCAAAAAAATGCATGAACCTAGTATGGATCTTGATTCCAACAATAAAACCAAGAGCAAAAGCATATTAATGAAACATCAGGGGAAACTTAGTACTGTCTTGATCCACTGGAGCTGAAATCTTAGATTAGGTAATTTAGATACCAAATATCTTAGACTGGGTAATATAGAAACAGTAGAAACTTATTGTTCCCATTCTAGATCCTAAAGAGTCCAGGATCAAGGCGCCCGCCCGCAGAGGCAGTATCTAATGAGGGCTTGGTCCATTTCAAAGATGGCGCCTTCTTGCTGCATCCTCCCATAACAGAGGGCGAGGAAGCGCCCGCAGATATCTTTTATAAGGTTACAAATCCCACTCGTGGCCTAATCAGCTGCTAAAGGCCTCACCTGTAACACTATCACACTGGATATGAGGTTCCAACATATGAATTTGGAAGAACACCAATATTCAGATTATAGCAAACTCTAAGAAGAGAGTGGGGATAAAGGAGAATTACTAAGTCCAAGAGATGTAGTTCAGGGGTAGAGGGTTTGCCCAGCATGCACAAGGCCCTTGGACCTACTCCCAGCACTGCAGATAATAAATAAACAAATAAATGAAAGCCATTACTTTCTTATTTAGGTGTGACAATAGTACTATGGTTACAATTTGGTTGGTTAGTTGGTTGGTTTTGTTTTTTGTTATTGTTGTTGTTGTTTTGGTACTAGGGGTTGAACTCAGGGGCATTCTACCTCTGAGCTATACCCCCAGCCCTTTTTATATTTTATTTTGAAACTGTGTCTTACTAAGTTGCTGAAGCTGGTCTCCAACCTTTTATCCTCCTACCTCAGCCTCCCAAGTATTGGGATTTCAGGCATGTACCATCATGCCCAGCCCATGGTTAAGTTTTTTAAAAGAGACTACATTTAGAGATACATACAAATGTATTTTTGAATGAAAGGATACACCTGGGGTTTGCTTTAAAATAATCTGGCAGAGAAAAAAATATTTGGAGAATATAAAATAGAATTGTCCACGTGTTGTGAATTTTTTAACCTGGGAAATGGCATATATAGGGTTACATAAGATATTCTCTTTTCTTTTGTGTATGTTTAAATTTTTTCATAATAAGAGGTTTAAAATGAGAAAAAAAAATATTGATTTGGTCCTGGATCCTTTGGACTTGGAAGGAAATGGCAATTTCTGGTGAGTCAATGGCAAAGGGAAGCAATTTGGATTCACCTTTAGGACAGAGATCTCTGTCTTGGAGGACCACCTCAGTGGGCATTTGGGGTAGGCAGGTGTACAGAGGAGATTCTACTCTGGCAAGCAATGATTTGAAAAAGTATAGATCTAGAGAAAAAGAGAGAGAGAGAGAGAGAGAAAGAGAGAGAGAGAGAAATCATCTTCAACATGGTTAAAACCAAATCTCTGCCGTCTCTGCTGCCTTTAAAAGTGCTTTGTTTTCTTTCATTCTAAATGTGGGTTTAGACTACGCTGTCCTGGAAAATGACTGTCTGTTCTCAGAAGGACTGTGTATGTTCTTGTTCCAGCAGCCGCCGCACAGAAGGGAGTGGGGATCTGGGATGTAAGGAAGAGGTGGGGAGTGATGCTTCCCGAGGACCCACGGGAGAGCCGGGGGGCTGCTGCATTTGTGGGTGCATGCCAGTGTCTGACCTGTGTGTCCAGATCTGTGGAAGAACAGGGATGACTGAAGGGCCCGGCCAACCCCCCCTTATAAGGCTGGAGAGTTCTGAAGAAAATGAAAATCCCAACTGCCAAGGAGCCTTGGAGAGAGGGTCTCTTGGTGGCCACTGGCCTAGCGGAGCAGGCAGGGATGGGGGCATTGGGGTCACAGTAGGTGGAGGTGGAGACAAGACGTTCTCTACCTTCCACTAGCTCAGCAGAGAGCAGACCTCTGCAAAGGGAAATCGGAGCCTCAGAAAACAACCCCATCTAGGAAATGGCCTTATGTCTTGTGGGCTGTAATGCCCTCCTGGGAGATTTTCTGCAATTCCTTACTATAAAGCAATATAGCACAGGTCTAGTAGACACATTGGTAGAAAGAGCAGAGGAAGGCACATACTCCTCAGTTAAAATAATCCAGGAGAAAAGGATATAGTCTTTTTTCCCCCACCCACTCCCAGGGACAGCAGCAACAGCTCAGGAACAAGTTCAAGGCCTCGGACTCTGGCACGGGGAGAGGGCACGGGGCCCCAGACTCAGGGCAGCCACGCTGACTTGGGGAACTGAATCCCCAAAGGGAAGGAAGGACTCTGAGAAGCAGCAGGCTACCCGGAGAGAGGGGAACCTCAAGCCAGGAGACTCCTGTCTTAGAATAATGCCCATTTCACCATGCCGGACCAGGTCTTTGAACTAGCGAAGCGGGGTATGCAGGCCGCTCCTGGTTTCTTGTTGTTGTTGTTGGTGGTGGTGGTGGTGATGGTGGTGATGGTGGTGGTGATGGTGGTGATGGTGGTGGTGGTACTGGGCATTAAACCCAGGGACATTCTACTCCCAAGATACACCCCCAGTTCTTTTTATTTTTCTATTTTGAAACAGGGTCTCACTAAGTTGCTGAGGCCGGCGTCGAACATGTGATCCCCCTGTCTCCGCCTCCCAGGCACTGGGATTTCAGCCCCGGGCCACCACACCTGGCTTCACTCCTGGTTTCTTGACACCACATATGAGGCCCCGGATCTAGTGTCCAGATCTGAGCGGGCAGTCACCCAGGCGTCACTGTTGCTCTATTATAATCATCATTATGTTGTTGTTATTACTACGAGAAAATGCCAATTCTTATCACAATACTGACTCGATGGAGAAGGAGTAAACCTTTTTAAAATGTCTAGGTTAAATGAGTTATTACTTACTGTGTCCCTTCTTCTAGTCTTTTTCAAGTATTAGCTCAAGTGTCCCAGGAGCTCCAGGTCCTGAGAGCACAGAGCTACTGGCAGCCTCGGTCGCCTGGTCTCAACCCCTCGAGTCCCAGGTGAGAAAATCCCCATCCACAGAGGTGCCCCGGGAAGCCCAAGGAACTCAGCCACAAACCCTGCCCGGCTCCTGACTCCCACCGCCACCAACTCAAGAGCAAACATATCTAAAGAGGAGTCCAAGTGAAAGGCCTCCTCCTCCCCTTGCATCTTCTCCCCCTGCCTCCTGGTGGAGCTGAGCTGTGGGTTTCCTGTCCTCCAGAACTGTAGGGGTATGAAGGGAAGTGTGTGTGTGTGTGTGTGTGTGTGTGTGTGTGTGTGTGTGTGCGCGCGCGCATGCGCGCGCGCGCGCCCTTTCTACCTTCAGCCCCACTGCAAGCCCCAGCCATGTTTGTTCCTCTCCCAAGCATACCAGGACCCTTTAAACTTTCAACAAATGAACAGAGAGAGAGAGAGAGAGAAAGTGAAAAAAAACATGATTATCTCCAACTACTTTGGGTAAAGTCACTTCAAATTCCTAACCAATCACCAAGGCATCTGGGATAAGGGAAAGTACCACTCCATACCCCAACTAGACCCCTAATGTCCTCTACCCTGCCACAGGAGGTTTCCCCCCACTGAATTAACAGAGCACTGATGCGGTAGTATGTGCAGAACAGGCCACCGAGGAGAGGGATTCTAGACAGAGAAGCTCTGACCCACGATCCCCGGGAGCCCATGATGGGATCCTGCCCCAAGAACAGGGCTGGGGCCCCCCACGCCATTACCGAAGGCTCAGGCTCCACATACACCCTCGGAGCACAGCACAGCCATCCTGCCCTGACTCGGTTGTCTACCTATTCTCTCTCTCTCTCTCTCTCTCTCACACACACACACACACACACACCACCTCAGCCCTATTTATTTATTTATTTATTTATTTATTTATTTATTTATTTATTTATTTTTGCTTAATTTTGAGACAGGGTTTCACTAAGTTGCCCAGCCTGGCCTTGAACCCGCAATCTTTCTGCCTCAGCCTCCCTAGTAGCTGGAATTACAGATATGGACCACCATGCCCTGCTGCTTCGTCTAGGATCTTGGAGAGTGTGTGTGTGTGTGTGTGTGTGTGTGTGTGTGTGTGTGTGTATGTACGAGAGCGTACCTTTCTGTTGACTTATTATATAATATTAAGTAAGGGATTTTTTTTTCCCCATTCCTGAATATTGAACACCGAGGAGCTCTACCACTGAGCTATGCCACCAGATCTTTTTCTTTTCTTATTTCTTTTGAGACAGTGTCTCACTACATTGTCCCAGCTGACCTTGAACTTGTGATCCTCCTGCCTCAACCTTCTGAGTAGTTAGGATGATACGCAAGAGCCACTGCACTTGGTGAGATTTTTGGAAGTTTCCGATTAATCCTTGCAAAAATAATTTCATATCAAAACCTTAAAGCTGGAATAAAATACCATCACTCCGGTAGAGAGTATCAAGATTGAAGGACAATTTTAAGAAACTAAATGTGTGCTGCTGTTAAACCACCTGGCCTTTGCTGGCTTGCTGGTGATTCTCTCGCTATCTCTACCGCAGCAGGAATTACTGGGTTAGAACTCACTCAGCTCCAGCCGCTGATTCTCAGCCACTCTTTCCTAAAGTGGACGGACCACAAATGCTACAATCCTTTCTTTTTAATCCTCATGACACTTGGCCGCTAGGATTTCTGGAGAAATCAATAAAAGAGTAAATGACATCTTCCAGAAACCTTAAAACCACAAGAGCATTTGGGCTGGGAGACGTCCATGACCAAGGCAGGGGCCAGAACAGCACGTCCCTGGGCTCTTCTCCCCAGGGGCTCCGGGGGCCTTTCCTTAGGCCTAGAGCTAGCAGCCTCCGCTCCTCCTTGTGTCTGAGCCCCTGGCCCCAGGGACACAAGGCAGACAGGAAGCTGCAGGTTCCCTCCAGGATGCCCTGACGGCAAAGAGAAAACAGAGTCCAGATGTTCAGCCTCTGGCCGCGAGCGCCTCCTCTGGCGGAGGTGGTGGTGAGCAGAGGAGCTCACGCATTGGAGGCAGGGAGGCCCGGTGAGTCCAACTCTGCTACTGAGTCAACCTGAGCCTCGGTTTCCCAATATGTAAGAGGAGACCCATACTTGCTCCTCCTGAGTTTTCTGACTCCTAATTAATGTAAAATTTATAAAGCAATTAGCAGTAGGTAGATTTTTTTCAACAAAAAGCCCCTCCCCCCTCTTTCTCTCTTCCTCTTCCTCTCTCTCTCTCTCTCTCTCTCTCTCTCTCTCTCTCTCTCTTGTTTAGGAAATGTCCTCTCTCAACTGTTCATGCTCTCTGGTTACACTAAACAAGAAAAAAGGAAGTGAAATTAAATCCCAGGCTGGAAAATCCAAAGAATAATATTTTCCTTCACTGTCAATAGGATGTATACACCCAGTTCTGGGGTTTGTTGTTTTGGGTTTTTTTTTTTTTCTTCCTTCTGCTAATGATTTTTTTTTTTTTTCAAGAACAAAAGAGGAAACAAGAGTAGACCTACCATGAAATCTTTCAGAAGGGAAAAGCCTAGCTCATTGCAGTATGATAACACAGACTGGGGACCCAGGGGTGGCAGGACTGGCGGTCAGTAGGAAAATGGTCCAGCACATGAAGGTTCATATGTGTGTATGGTTGGACTCCCCAGTAACACACACACACACACACACACACACACACACACACACACACACACACACCACACACACACACACACACACACTATGTAATACTGAGGTCAGAGGTGCAGCCCAACAGCAGGGTGTTTGCCAAGACCCTGTGTTCTATCCCGAGCTTTGCAAAACACACACACACACACACACACACACACACACAGGAGAGTTGCTCAGTAACTGCTTTTTTAGCCACTGTAACCATCTCCCCTAATAAAATAACAATCTTGTTATTTAAATGATTCTTGAACAGTTCCTGTAAGCCAAACAAGTCATTTCAGTTGCAACATTTTAATTGCCACAATAAGAATACTTAACTAACCAGAAAAGACTATAATGTCATTTCAAGTGTGTGTGTGTGTATGTGTGTGTGTGTGTGTGTGTGTGTGTGTTACTGGGGATTGAAACCAGGACTTTCTACCTCCGAGCTACACCCCCAGCCCTATATTTTAGTCTTTATTTTGAAACAGGGTCTCACTAAGTTTCAGAGGGCCTCACTAAGTAGCTGAGGCTGGCGGTGAATCTGCGATCCTCCCGTCTCAGCCTCCCAAGTACTGAGATTATAAGTGTGTGCCACCATGCCTGACCCATTTCAATTTTTTTAAGTGACAATTCCATAATTGAAATTGTATAAGAAATTACATTAGAAGATATCTGATATCTGCAGATATCAAAATTTGTATAATTGTATGTACAGCCAATAGCCTTTCTCACAAAATTTGTATTATAAAAAGGCAGGTGTGGTGGCACATTCCTGTAATCCCAGTACTTGGAAGGCTGAGACAGGAGGATCACAGGTTCACAGCCAGCCTCAGCTACTTAGTGAGGTCCTCTGCAACTTAGTGAGACCCTGTTTCAAAATAAAGAATAAAAAATAAGGCCGGGGCTGGGGGGTGTGGTTCAGAGGTAGAATGCCCTGGGTTCAATCCCCAGTACCGCAGGAAAAAAAAAAAAGATTGGTGGTTTAAGGCTGGCCTCAGCAACTTAGCAAGACCTTGTTTCAAAAGAATAAATAAAAAGGGCTGGAGGTACAGCTCAGAGATAGAATGCTTTGGGTTCAAGCTCCAGCACCTAAAATAAAATACAGGAAGAACCTGCCACAATGCTACCAACAATTCTCTCTAGGTAGTGGAATTCATTTTTATTTGTTTTTTTTTTATTTTTTTTTTCTGTTTTATAAGTTTTCTGCAATTAGCACCTCTAACTTTTGGTATTTGAAGAAAAAAAATGCCTTTTAATCCTTCAGTCAGATAAGGAAATCGATGCCTTTTCCTCGGAACAAAACAGAGAGAGAGACCGACATCAACGGCTAATGTAAATATTATTGATCAGCCCCTGCCCGCGATTAGCAGCGTGATGTTAGCTCAGCCGCGCTCCCCTGCCGCCCCCACAGGGAGACCCCTTGCGTGGTCAGAGCAAAGGACAGGGCCAGATACTGTGGGTGGACTCGTCTTTGATGTCCTCAGCTGTCGGCCTGCACAGCCCACCAGGGGAAACAAAGGCGCCTTCTCGCGATGGTGACCCGGGGCTCCTCACCCCCACACCCGCCTGACCTCTCACCCACACACAAAGGCCGCAAAAAAAAAAAAAAAAAAAAAAAGAAATTCTCTCCAGATTCAGCCAACGAGAGAAATAAAACCTTTTTTTTTTATCTTAATCAAAACCAGCTTTGTGTTTCCATGACCTAGCAGGACGAGCGTGGAGCCCAGGAAGGAGCGGATCAGAAGGCTATCTTCCTCCCACGATTAGGAACGGTTTTGCTCTGTGGGAATGTCCGGGGGGGTGCGTGGAGATTACCGAGAGATTTTGCTTAACTTCTTTACTTTTTTCTCCAGGGAACATGTCTGTTTAATAAAACATTTTTAAAATATTAAAAATGATTTTAAAATATGGGAATCAAGCGGGACGCATGGTGGCGCACGCTTGTAATCCCAGTACTTGGGAGGCTGAGACCGGAGGATCTGGGTTCGAGGCCAGCCTCAGCTACTTAGTAAGGCTCTCTGCGACTTAGTGAGACCCTGTTTCAAAATAAAGAATAAAAAGTAGGACTGGCGGTGTAGCTCAGAGGTAGAATGCCCCTGGGTTCAATCCCCAGTACCAGAAAAAAAAAAAAAAAAAAAAAATATATATATATATATATATATACACACACACACACACACACACACACACTCACACACACATATGGGAACCCACATTTCCAACTTGTACTTAACTGCCATATGTCCTATATATGGGTATTTATTTATTTACTGTGGTACTAGAGATTGAACCCAGGGGCATTTTACCTCTGAGCTATACTCCCCAGCTCTATTTGATTTTATTTTTTTAATTTTGAAACAGGTTCTTGCTAAGTTCTTGAGGGCCTCCCTAGGTTGCTGAGGCTGACCTCAAACTTGCGATCCTCCTGTCTCAGCCTCCCAAATCCTGGGATTACAGTTGTGCACCACCACACCTGGCTGTACAAAGGTTTTTAAAGAGCCAGCTGCTGGAAGCCACCTAGGGGAGAGGGAGGCCTCACAGGAGCTGACAGTTAAAATTAGCGGGCAGTTTAGACAAGTCTGCAGCTGACAGAGCTTAGCCAGTCATGTCCCTGCCCACGACAAGGTCAACTCACCCTACAGGTCAGTGTGTCCACAACGGGCCTGGGGCACCAAGTGTCACCACGCCCTCCTTGGAGAGGCAGGCTGCCCAGATGCCCAGCAGGAGAACTCAGTTCCAGGGGAGCTCAGGATCCCCGCCCCCACCCACCCCCCAGATTCTTGCGTCCTGATTCACAGCCCCAACTAAATGCCGTCCTGACCCACAATGTCCCTAAGCTATTCTCTTAACACCTAGAATTAGCTGCATGACCATCTCAAATTGTATCATGAAAACTTAACTATATTTGCTTCCCAATATATTTGACTTGGTCATAAAAAGCACCAACGCTTAAAATTTTTAAATCTATCAGTGCAAATGCAATTCACATAGTGCTAGAACAGCGGGATACTCACAGGCAGAAAAAGTGAATCTTGAGCTATGCTTTGATACCTTATACACAAATTAACTCATAAAGGATCATAGACTTACACACAAAACAAACTACAAAGCTCTTTAAAATAGCAATGTTTCCATTACGCAGGGTCGAAGGGTTTTAAATTTGATATCAGAAGCATAATCTATAAAAAGTTGATACACTGGACTTGATTAAAATTTAGAAGTTTTGCTCTGTAAAAGACCCTGCTAAACTGGGCTCAGTGGTACACACCTGTAATCCCAGTCCTTGGGAGGCAGAGACGGGAAAATGGCAGGTTTGAGGATGGACTCAGCAATGTATTGAGAACCTCAGAAACGTAGCGAGACTCTGTTTCAAAACAAAATAAAAAAGAGCTGAGGGTGTAGCTCAGAAGTAGAATGCCCTGGGTTCGATCCCATCCTCCCTGAACTCAAGAGACAGGTGCAGGCGGAGGCCAAGAGCCCAGACACTCCAGGCCCAACTGCGCATGTCCTAATTCTGTCCCTGCCACTTCCTAGGCGTCTGGGCTTAGACAAGCTACCTAACCTCTCTGAGCCTCAGCTTCCCACTCTGCAAATAGCATCTACCTCATAAGATTGTTGTAAGGAATGAGTGAGATGTGAAGTGCTTGGAACAGTACATAGCCCATCTTTTTCTTTGTTTTCCTTTTTTTTTTTTTTTTTTTTTTGGTACTGGGGGTTAAACCCAGGGACATTCAACCTCTGAACTACACGCCCATCCCTTCTTTATTATTTTTTTATTTTGAAACCGAGTCTTGCTAAGTTGCTGAGGCAGGCCTCGAACCTGCCATCCTCCCGTCTCAGCCTCCCAAGTACTGAGATTATAGATGTGCACCACCAACTTATTTTTTTTCATGTGTCCCTTTGGGTCATATTTTGGATAGAATAAGAATATTTCCTTGGGACCATTTATTTTAATCTTTGTGGAAGAACTATTATATTGCATTGTATGACAAAGGTATTGGATTAAATCATATGCAATTGCCCCTCTGCTAGTAGTTTGACTGACAAAAATGGCGAATCAATATGGTTCCACCTACTCAGCACATCTCTGAGTCTTGCTTTACACGTGTGTAGGACCTGTGTTGTTGTAGTCCTTACATTCTGCGGCTGGGGAGAACTTTGGTGATCCAAGTGTTGGCACAAAGTTGGGGATTAGCAAATAATTGACAGCAACTGGCTATGCAAAACCCCTGATCAGCTTCCCAGCTCGGTGCTCAAAGCATATGGCTTACCAGCATTATCTCCAAAGAAAGATGGAGAGAAGTAGATCAGCCAATGTCACCTTAGGGAAGGGAAATGGAGATACTTCTCCCCACACCCCCAAATCATATATGAGCCAGAGCAGCCACCACAGGAGCCGAGCAGAAGGTGTGGGTGACTGAAAAGTGAACACCGCCATGGGCCACCTCAAGGCCAGGCCCCAAAGACAGTTCACGGTGACGATGACAATGACAATAACAATAATAACAAGATGCACGCTCTTTCTAGGTAGGAGGCAATGGTATGCAACACACAGAATCCTTGCAACCACCCAACGAGGTATTTATTTCTACTGGCCCCATTACGTAGGTGAAGAAGCAGACAAAGGGATTAAGTAGCTTCCCAAGAGTCCACAAATTCAGGTTTGCCCCTGGCTCTGCCTGACCCCAAGGGGGAGACCCGGTTCTTAACTATGTGCCCAGGAGCTTCGCCATTCAGGTCACCTCCATTTTAAAAAGCTGTAGGAGTGTCATCATCATTGAACAGCAAGACCAACGCAGGGAACCAGAAGTCAGCGGCTGTCAGGATGGGAGTCCAGATTTCTAGACCAAAGTTCCCTTCCATTGACCTCTGGCCAGGGCAGCTCTAGAGCTGCTTCCAGAAGAGGGCTTCTCAACTTTCAGCCCGTGGAAGACTCAGGTGGAAGACTTTGGAAACACAGATTCCCAGGCCACGCCATCAGGGGCGCCCACACAGAAGGTCTCAGGCAGGGCTAAGAGTTTACACTGCTGAGAATATCCCCGGCATTGCTGCCACACCTGGTCCATAAACCCACTCCAGAGGAGCCAGAGATCCTGCAGCTCCCAACTCACAGGAGTCAGGGAAGACGGTTTCGGGGTTGGGGGTGCCTCAGGCCAGACTGTCCCCACAACACATCTCAGCCTGGTTCTGACCAGCCAAGCTTACTCTGCAGTCAGAGGAAAATGGGTTCCGTACCACTTTCTGGGCATGCGCCCTTGGATGAGTCCATCACCTTTTCTGCACCACCGTCTCCGCATCGTTTGAATGGGTGTAGCGGTGCTCCACCTTGCGGAGTGAGAATTAAGTGAGGGACAGCGTGGGAAGAAGCCGAGCTCGGGACAAAGTCAAGAGCTTGATTTCGTCTCTCACCTTTTTGCCATCAGATTCACTTCCCCCTAAGTCCTCAAACACAGCAACATCGATTCTGCTGTTTCTACACTTCTCTCAAGCCTGTAGCTTTGAATGAGGGTAGCAACAACTTGTTAGGTCCCCGTAGTTTACAAATTGCCCCCAGAGGGCGGGGCCTGTCCCATAATACACCCAGTGCACTACCTAGCACAGAGTCAGCAATCCAAGATTTGTTGCTGGACCAAACTGACTGAAGCTGCTGTCCTGTTAAAATTTGGAGAAGAAAATGTAATCTTCGAAGGCGCGTGCATGCAATAACACTACCTCCCTGGGCAGTCAAGAGCCTTCTCCGTGTCTGCCTTCCAGCAGGTGCTGTAGACAGCCAAGAGGAGACCGGAGAGAGACGGAGATCAGAAGATGAAAGCAGAGTCAAGCCGAACTGCTGGATAGACTCAGGTTCGCTACCCCCACAAAACCTCTAGAGGCTTCCTTTCCAAGTCTGTAACACAACGTGAACCTTGGAAAGCAAGCTCCCCTCACCCACTGGCTGCATGGAGGGCCCACACCCAGCCCCTGCTGCGGCCGTCCTGGTCGCTTGCACTTCTGATTGCGTGCCCAGGCTTGGGGCAGGGCACAGGAGCTTGCTCTTCCTCTTTATGTGACACTCCAGCTTCTTCCCACTTGGATTGTCTAAGCTTTTATTAGATCTGCTTTGATACTGCTTCCAAGCCCTCTGGAATTTCTAAATAACTCACACGCCAAAGCCTAGAACTGGACAGTTTTCATCAAAGGGAGTTTCTAATGTCAAGTAAACTGGTCGTACTGGAATGAACATGAATGATGCCACAGGAGCCCAGTGAAATGCTTCCTAAATGAAAGAGAGTGCCACCAACAGTGTATTAAGCATAGAAATCTTTAGATGGAGCCGGACGTGGTGGTGCACGCCTGTGATCCCAGTATTTGGGAGGCTGAGACAGGAGGATCGAGGGTTCAAGGACAGCCTCAGCAAGTAGTAAGACTCTCATTAACCTAGCAAGACTATGTTTCAAAATAAAATAGGGCTGGGGGTGTAACTCAGGGATAGAATGCCCCTGGGTTCCATCTCCAGTACCATAAAAGAAGAAAGAAGGAAAGAAAGAAAGAAAGAAAGAAAGAAAGAAAGAAAGGAAGGAAGGAGACCATTTCCAGATAAAAAAAATAAAACAGAGTAGCTCAGAGATAGAGTGCCCCTGGGTTCAATCGCCAGTAAAACACACACACACACACACACACACACACACACACACACACAGAGGCAAGACAAAAATGCCAACATTTATATAAAGTATAACTTCAAATGACCTGCCCAGTAAAAGACCTCAAGTATGAGTCATGAACTGAAAACATCTTAAATCACAAATAAACCATGTAAACTATCTGCAGTACCAAGAAAGGCTAAGGTGGAATGTGGCTTCAGCCTGACCTCACTTCTAATCCCATAAAGACTCCTGGTGCCCAAGGAGGAGCAGAACACCTAGCGCACTGCTCCTGGGGCGAAGACCATCGCAGTTCACACTGCAAACTTTTTTTTTTTTTTTTTCAGTACTGAGGAGGGACATTCTACCTCTGAGCTACATCTCCAGCCCTATTTTTCATTTTGTATTTTGAAACAGGGTCTCCCTAAGTTGTGGAGGGCCTCACCAAGTTGCTAAGGCTGGCCACGAAACCTCGATCCTCCTGTCTCAGCCTCCCAAATACTGGGATTACAAGTGTGTGTGCTCCCACGCCCAGCTCACACTGCAAACTTTAAATGAGTCAGATAGATTTCAGTGTGAAAGAAATATCCCCTCTCACCTGGGTTTTGTGTAATTGCTTCACATTTTAAATTTGGTGTTTTGTTTCCTGGAAACAAACTTTTCTGAACAAGCAAACAGTGCTCTGGAAACAATAGGCTGGTTAGAAACAAATTTTGCAAATCTGCCCAGAGATTTAAGAAACCCTAAGAAAATCCAGGTGGGATTCAAACTGCCCTTTAAAACTCCCAGTCACAGTCCTGGTTTTTACAAAGTGCTGCTAACCAGAACCCAACATTTATGTAAGATGAAGCTCACAATCCCCTTGTCTAACATCTGTTTTAAACACAGAAATTAAAGCTCTCTCACTGAGGATGAGTGTTTATTCAAGTTAAATTTACACATTTATTGTTTTAAAGGGATAATAATAATAATAATAATAATAAACCCTTTCAAGCCCTGAAGTAACACTTAACTCTAGTAAAAGCTGATTAAAGAAAAGCATCACTATATAAAGTAGGTAGTTCCTCTTTTCTGCTGATCCTCAGGACCAGGGATCAAAAGGAAGTTGAAGGCAAAATGGCCAGGCATCTTTCTGCATGAATGGAGGGTCTCCTGCCCCCCTCCACCCTGTCCCAGGCCGGCGCCCGGGCGGGACACACACACACACACACACACACACACACACACACACACACACATATACACACACCTTCTTAGACTTCAGGGAAGCAATCTTTGTTTTCAGGACCCTTAATAGGATCCAGTTACCAAGCGTCCCTCCCTCAACCGACCTCTCCAAGCGCAGGAGTCCTTCAAAGTGAGTCCTCAGGGAAGTCTCATTTTCTCCCGTATCCCATGTGCTGCCGAAGATGTGGCTGCCACCTCGTCCTCCAAACACTTCCTAAACCCAGAGGGACAGCCACGCACACTACCTTCACTGTCACGCATAAAATCGCCTACCTGGGAGCGCTCACCAAGTGCCAAGAGGCTGGATGTTTACACGCACTAAATCAATCTCAAAATCAAAATCTCTCCTCTCCTATCTCCTCTCTCTCTCTCTCTCTCTCTCTCTCTCTCTCTCTCTCTCTCTCTCTCTCTCACACACACACACACACACACACACACACACACACACGAGTAAAACTCGGGTCCCCGGCCGCATGCCCTCAGTGCTGAACCGGACACTTTCCGGGGACGTGGATGGAAAGTGTCCCCCCGCGCGCCGTCGCCCCTGCGTCCCGGCCGGCCGCGTTGGTGGCCGGATCGCACCCCTGGCCGCTGCCCGCCGTCGCTCTCACCTCGCGCCCTTTGTCCTCCGGCCTCCCGGGCCGCTGCCCCGCGCCCGCCGCCGCCGTCGGAGGGTCAGCCCAGCCTGCCCGCCGCGCTCCCGGCCGCCCCGATGCGCAGCGCGCCGCAAAGCCCGGATCTGCGGAGCCGCGGCCAGCGCCAAGGACGCGCGACCCCTGACACCGGCCGCCCCCCGGCAGTCCACTTCTCCGGGTCTTCCGGGAGGCAGCGCAGGAGGGCCGGAGGGTGGGCTGGGCCGCCCCAGGACCGGACCCGGGAGGGTGGGGTGTGGGCGGTGCCGGGCTGGGGCGGCGACACCGCGGGGCTCTGCACCGACGCCCCGGTTTTGGCTAGTCCCACCCGCGCCCTTGCCAAGGACGCGGTCCCCATCTGCAGTGCCCAGGTCCCCGCGCCCCAAGGAAGGTCACCGTGTGGGCAGCAGCTGCCCGCTTGCCAGCTCCGAGGGTGCCTGGGTCCTGCGCCCGCGCCCACCTGGATAAATCCACACACAAGAAGAGAAGGGCCACGCGGAGGGTCCTGGCCCCCGGTCCCGTGCGCGCAGTGCGCGGTCTGGGCTCAGCAGAGTCGCTTGCTTCTCTCTTAGAGGGACTTCGCCCAGCAGCGCCCCTGTCCTGTCCCAGGCGCGCGTAATGGACCTCCCCGCGGGTCACACTGAACGCCCTCTCCAGCCACAGGGAACTTAGCAGGGGAGGGTCTGGGCAAGGAACACTCGGGGGACAGAGGTCATTTTGACTCTTGGGACGCAGGCGCCCAGAGGGGACACTGAGCGTCTGAGGTGGCAGGAGCAGGGCCTGGGCTTCCTGAGCACCCCACCCCGAGCGAGCACCCCACCCCGAGCGAGCACCCCACCCCGAGCGAGCACCCCACCCCGAGCGAGCACCCCGGGCCGCGGCGCAGTCCTGCCTGGACAGAAGGCAGGATCCGCGCCTCTTCGCCCTTCTCCAGAATGCTGCATGGAGAGGTGGGGACGAGGGTCCCCAACAGTCCTAGTGGGAGAGAGGGTCCAGATGGGGGCGGGGGGGGGAGCAGAGGAGGAGGAACATTCTGAAAAGATGGGTCCTGTGGGTGGAATCTGGACTTTTCCTGGTGCCCCTGTGGGTCAGAAGGAAGAGAGAAGCAAGCAAGGAGCTAGCCTCAAATGGTCTGTGGGGCGCTTGTGGGCAGCAGAGGTGGCCCTGGAAAAATGAGCACGGGAAAGGGGAACTCTTTCTTTCCTTTTTTTTTCCCCCCTTCTTTTTCTTAAGCCAAAAATGGACCTCTGTTTTTGGAAACCTGCCAGCCGCAGCCATGGAGCCAGGAGATGAGCCCTGTGCCCTCCTGCCACTCACGCTCAGGCCCCCAGCAGAGACCTGGGGCCAGGCTAACCCCCAAGTGTCCCTGAAAACAGAGGAGCCATCGAAGTTGCAGAAGCTGAAGGGTTAAATGGGGGTGGGGTTTGAGATGAGAGTACAGTGCCCAGCAGATGCCAGCAAGCAGCAGGTTTTGGTAAAAGTATCACCCGAGGAACCTGCAGGTCTCCATAGTCGGATGGGAAACACCTTCACAGTCCTGGTCTCACTATGAAATATTTCAAACACCGGACCTAAGGAGCCAGACGCCCAAGACCAGCCAGTGCCACCATCTTGATGGGCACTTTAGTTTTCCCCTCCCTGCCACATGCACCCCCTAGAACTCTTCCAAAATATCCCATCTGTGTTTTATACTATCAGTCCATATGCATGTGTTCATAAAGTATGTAGAACGTCTTTGCCAGCTATCCTGCCATACTGGTTCATTCTGTAACCTGGTTGGTTCTTTTGTTTTGCCTTGCCTACAATTCTGTTTGTAAGATCCAGGTGACCACACATACAGCTCTAGCTTGTTCGTTTTAAGAGCTAAATAGCATTCCATTATATGAGTGTGACACAATTTTTAGTTACACTCTTCTGCTGATGGGACATCTGAATTGATCCAGTTTTTCAAGATTATAAAGAAGAGGGCAGTGAACACTTTTGAGTTACATTTGTATCCATTGGATCCCTCTAGTGAAAACACTGCAAAATAACTATGTTGCATTCACATGAGTCTAAATGTTTTGCTTTGTGGCTTGTTAGTTACTGCAATTGCTAGACCAATTATCACTGTTTAAAATGCTCTTGCAAGCTGGTGTGATGGAGCATACTTGTAATCCCAGTACTTGGGAGGCTGAGACAGGAGGATCTGGGTTCACAGCCAGCCTCAGCTACTTAGTGAGACCCTCTGCAACTTAGTGAGACCCTGTTTTGAAATAAAGAATAAAAAATAGGACTGGGGTGTAGCTCAGAGGTAGAATGGCCCTGGGTTCAATCCCCAGTACACACACACACACACACACACACACACACACACACACACAAATACTCTTGTACCTTCCCTCTTACATTAGGACAGCTAATCTCTTTTCAAGCAAGAAATAAAAATCATATAGAACAGAGGTCAGCAAACTTTTTCTTTAAAGGCAAGAAGTAACTATTTTAGGCTTTGCCTGAATCCAAGAGACAAAACTGAGGCTAATATAACTTTTAAAAGTGTAAAAGGGATAAGGGATAGCTCTGTGGTAGACACTTCCCTGGCATGTGTGAGGTCGTGGGTTCCATCCCCAGCACTTCAAAAGGGGGGAGGACACCCCTACTTAGCTTTCCGGCTATAAAACAAAACAAGCAGCTAATCAGAGCACATCTGACCCATAGGCCATAGCTAGTTTGCCCACCCTTGCTAGAGAAGAAAGGCATTCCCCCAAATCACTTCCTTTCATTAAAAAGACAATTACATTTAATAAAGACAAAATACAATTTGGCTCCATAGAAGAACCAAAGTGAATATAATGTTACACTTTGGGGAAAAAGAATCTTAGGAAGTTGTCTTGCATAACTTAGCTAATTATTATGAAGACTTTGGGGGAGAGATTGAATCCTATTTTGGAAAATCTCTAATGAATTTTAAAAATGCACTGATTAAGAATTAGTTAGAAAAGTCATGAGATTCGATGAAAAAGGTGTTTATTATTTTCTGGCTGAGTGAATCACTTCCCTGTTCCTAGTTCATTAAAGACCCACACACAAAGACAAATGATTCATTTTTTTTTTCTGGAACTGAACCTGACCCACTTATTTTATGTCCTTATTGAACTTGAACCAAAACTTGAAAAAGTTAATTTCAAGGTATATTCTTAAATGAGCTGAATCAGCCTGGTTTAAAATGTTGTTGACCAGAATGGGGCCAAACTAAAAAAAAAACTTTGGTGGCCAACGTGAAGCTCACAAAGGAACTGTCAATCTGCAAGCCTATTCAGTAATCCCAGGCCTTCGCCAAGAGGCCGTGGGGTCACAGGCGATTAGACATGGCTTCTGGGCACCTTTGTCTCTTTGGCCAGCCTTATCCTAAAGAATCATGCACACGCACTCACACACATACGTGCCTCTGTCCCTCGCAATGCATATCTACCCTTGTATTGTCGCCCAAGGGGACTGACTATCCATGGGCTACATATGTGATTCCCAACACAGTTTCCATAGGTACAGACAGCATGCATGCTTACATACACATCTAAATGCACACAACTTTGCAACTTTACATGCGGCTCTTTTTCACATGCATCCATACCTCACAACATGTGTTTTTCACACACACACACACACACATACACACACAAACTCTTTCTTGAACACACACACACCCTGATCACACAAACATTTCTCTCCTTGATACATACATCTCCTTGCACGCATAGTTGTGGGTTTGTTTTTTGTGGGGTTTTTTGTTTGTTTGTTTGTTTGTTTGTACACTCAACTCTTTTCATACCTTTTTCTTCCTACCATACACTCATTTTTATTTTTTTATTTTTTATTTTTTGCGGTACTGGGGATGGAACCCAGGGGTATTCTACTTCCGAGCTACACCCCCCGTCCTATTTTTAATTCTTTATTTTTGAAACTGGGTCTCACTAAGTTGCAGAGGGCCTCACTAAGTAGCTGAGGCTGACCGAGAACCCGGATCCTCCAGTCTCAGCCTCCCAAGCACTGGGATGACAAGCGTGCGCCACCACGCCCGGCCCATACACTCATTTTTACGCCACTCCACCCAGATGCAAACTTGTGCTCTCAAATGTTTGTGTATTTGCGTGTCTCACACAAACTCGAACATCTACGGTCTTCTTCCTTTGCGGCCGTCGCACAAGCAGCTTCTTCCCGTAGTCTCATTTGTCCCAACTACTCAAGTGCACAGGTGGGGTTTCTAGCAGTTTCCTGGTTTCCTCCAAGTCCAGGCGGGGGCATTTCAATTGGGCACTCAGGCCAGAGCGCAGCTCGGAGCTGGACGGAGCTTTTGGGAGCCACCTCTGTGTACTTTGCACAGTTGAGAATCAAGTGTTCTCCTCCCAGCCCTCGTTCCCGTATAAAGGGGGCTTCTCAATGGCTTGAGGGGACTTCAAGTTTATTCTCTCAGAATGTCTCTAAACTACAATCCGGTCTCTTCCAGCGGGAAACATGCTTCTCTCAACATAAGGAAATGTAAAGTCCGGCTTTCTTAAATTGTCCCAAAATGTGCACGGGTCAGGGCTGTCATAACAAAGTCTCACAGGCCGGGTGGCTTAGACAGCAGGGATGTGTGGTCTCACCATCTGGAGTTTAGAAAGAAGCCCCCATCAAGGTTTGGGGCAGGTTGGATCCCTGCCTTCTTCTGGGAGTCTTCAAATCATCTTCCTTCTAAGCGGATCTGTGTCAGAGTTTCCTCTTCCTATAAGCACACCAGACATACTAGGTTAGGCCCCACGCTAATGACCTCAGTTTAACTTGATTATCTTTGTAAATGTCCTGTACCCAAATAAGATCACATCCTGGTTAGAAACTGCTAGGGGGGAGGAGAGGAAGGCTGACACTGGATCCCATTAATAGTAAGAGTCAGTAGGTCTCAGCATACAGTAGTTTAAGCTCTAAATACTCAACTTCACCTTGACCAATGGTAAATTTGAGGCCTGGATGTGGCAGCCTCTCATTGGAAGCCCTGAACTCAAATCCAGCTGTACGCCCCTCCCCTACACCTACCTCACAGGGATCTTAACAGAGATGCCAGCCACCTAAAACTCAGAGACCCTGTTCAGCCAACTCCCTGAGGCAAACTGCTCCACCTGGTGGACAGTCCGGGAACCAGCGCAGTTATCCCTTTGGAATTAGGATTTTGCTAAGGAAAGACAGGAATGGAAGGAATATCTTTACTATTCTTCTTTTATACCTTTTGAATTTTGAACCATGTAAATGTACCTCTCCTGAAAAAAAATTAAAAGTGTTTTTGTTCGTTTAATTTCACAGTGGCCTAAGGATATTTAAGTTTGTTGATATCATTAAACCAATATGATGTGATTATTCTGTAGTATTTTGGCAACTTTCTTTTCTTTCAAAAGACATTATAGCTTATTCTTTAACTAAGTGAATGATATGTAGCTGCCTTACAAAAGATTTCAAGCTCGCTGGCTTTATTTCCTCTTTCAATATAATGAATTCAAATGGATTGTGTGTGTGTGTGTGTGCATGCGTGCATGCACGTGTGCACTGGGGATTGAACCAGGGGCATTCTACCTCTGAGCTACACCACCCTATGTTACTTTGTATTTTGAAACAGGATCTCACTAAGTTGTAGGGGGCCTCACTAAGTTGCTGAGGCTGGCTACGAACCTGTGATCCTCCTGTCTAGCCTCATCTGGAGGTTTGGGGAAGGCTTCCCTGGGGGAATGTTGTCTAAAATGAGGATGAAGAGTTTGCTAAGGGAAGTCAATGGAACACTGTTCCAGGTACAGACTCAGCCAGGGGTCAGGAAAAACTTTCAAGGAGTTGAAGGAATATTAGTGCAATTGGACCAGGAAGAGCCATGTGCGGGCGGTGGGGCTCCTGTGTGCTCATCCAGGAGGCAGCTTGGCAGGCAAGTGACCAGCTTATGCAAGGGGGAGTGGCGGGGGGGGCTAAGGAGCAGCCTGATTCACAGTACACTGACAGATTTCAAGCAGAGGAATGAGGGAAATCAGATCCGTGCTTGAGGAAGATTTCTCTGACGATGTGAGATCAACAGTTGCAAAGAAAGAGAGAGAGCTACAAAAGGGCTGTTGTTTAATTTGACGGTGACAGTGTAGAGTCAGTTGAAGGTGGAAAGACCAAAGACAGGGAGATGGATTAGGAAGCGGCGCTAATCGTCCAGGAACAAAGACGACGAGGGGGACAGCAGTGGGCAGTGGGATGCAGGAGGGAGGGAGGGGGCCGGATGCTTGCTTTTTGGAGATGGCGCTGATCAGCCTGCGAGGCCACCACCGCCCCCTCCTTTGTTGCTCCCTCTTTGGGGTTCACTGAGGCGGACCACCGCAGCTCATCTTTCCCACAGCCCTTTGAGGGCAGGCTGCCATGGGGATTTGCCCTTGTGGGTGTATTTGACACTCTTTTTTTGTCTCCTCTCCCTAGCCAGAGGCAGACACTGTTGCTAAGTGAGAGACAGAATCCTTGTGCCCGGATCAATGAGCTCTTGCAGGAGCTAGCATCTTCTGAGGAGTGCCGGGAAGCCCAGCAAGGGCTGAACAAAACCTCGGAACAAAGAGTTCACCGCACCCCTCTTTTGTTCCGTCTGACACCCTTTGAGAAGGGGTTTCTGTCTTGCAACTCCATTAGCAACAGGCCCTGTGAAACTGTAAAATCCAGGTAACCGCTGAAGGGGGTGGGGGTTGCACCAGAGACTCCACATCTGTTATCGTGCATGCAACAGAATGGTAGGAATGTTTAACCTCGGTTGACAAATTAAAGAAAGGAGGGGGGCGCTCAAGGAGAAGTTGAGGGGCCCTGAGGGTTGCTGCAGGGATCCCCGCGCCCCTGCTCTGTTTGTCCCCACCGCCTCCCCTTCCATCCTTCTATCTCATCAACATTCTCCTGCTGTGCCTGCATGTTCTGGAACCTTCTCACCTTTCCAAAAGTGGACGGCTCTAGAGGATGAAGAACCAGCATGCACGTGGCACATCGGATAGTCCTTTTCATCTTCCTCGAGTCACTAGAAATCTCTGTTGTTCTCAGTCGCTTCCCCTGTCAAAGGAGAGGGTTGAACTAAACGAGGCCCTCGCAACCTCTTCCTGCTCTAAGGTTCCATGACCCAGGCTGTTCCCAACAGAAAAGCAAAGGGACAGTCCTCATGTCGCCATTTCTCCTTGGCCATCCTTTATCCACGCCTCCCTCTCACAGGAGGAGAGGGACAGGTGTGCAGAGGCCATCTCCAGGGAGACACACACGCTCATAGGTCCCAGATCAGCCCCCCAGCCACGATGCTGGGTCCCTTTATCCATCCACCCGCTCCTCCTCCCAACCCCCCACCCACCCTTCCTATGTGTGGACCACCTGCTGTGTCTCCCAAATCTCCAACTCTATCCTCTTCCCTTGCTCTCCACAGAGATGCCCTTAGCTCCTGCTTCACAGAGCAAGAACTTTCTCAGCTTCCACCCAAAATGCCGCAGAAGCTTCCCCCGCACCTGCCCTGACGCTTTCGTCCTGTCACGTCTCCTATTTTCTCCTCCGCTGTGCTCTGCGTCTCATTCTCCTCGGCCTTCCCACGGTGGCCCAGCCATGGCTCAGATGTGCCCCGATGCCGCTGGGGCCGCTGCTCTGGAGGGAGCAAGTGGTGGTCTCCATTGCTAGCAACAGCTCCAGATCGTGGTACCAGTTTTTTGACTTGGTCCTTTTGTTGTTGTTGAATGGCTGAGAGCAGGGGTGAGAGTGGGGCCTTTTGTTGTTGTTGCTCTAACTGAATGCTTTATGGAGAGCACCCCAACCTTCAGAGTTCCCAATTCATAGGTGTGGGTAGGGCCAGAGAATTAGCATTCCTAGCAAGCTCCAGGTGATGGGGAAGCTGAGGTCCACAGACCACACTCAGAACAGCACTGCTGATACAGCACCTCAGGCTGCTGCAGAGAAGTATCATAAACCAGATGATACAACAGAAATTTATCTATCATAGTCCTGGGGGCTAGGAAGACCAGCACCAAGGAGCTGGCAGATGCGATGTCTGGTGAGGACAAACTTAGCTTCCTGGTTCATACACAGCCTCCTTCTAGCTATAACTTCACCCGGCGGAAGGCCTAAGAGAGCTCTATGGGGTCTCTTTTACAAGGATATTAATCCTACTCCTGGTTGTTGTTGTTGTTGTTTGACCTAGTCACCTTTCAAAGATCCCACTTCTAAATACCATCACACCAGGCATGGTGGTGCACACCTGTAATCCCAGTTCTTGAGAGCTGAGACAGGAGGATCGCAGGTTCAAGGCCAGCCTCGGCCACTTAGCAAGGTCCTCTGCAACTTAGGGAGACTGTACTTAAAGTAAAGAAATAAAAAGGGCTGGGGGGTGTAGCTTGGAGGTAGAATGCCCTTGAGTTCAATCCTCAGTACCAATATTAATTAATAATTAATGTGATGCCTGGTGATTAATTAATACCTCACACTGGGGATTAGGTTTCAACATGTAGGTGAGGATACAAACATTCGGTCCATGGTGGACAAAGCAAAGGATGTGGTGGCCTAAATCCCACACTGAGTTTCCACAGGGCCTTGAGCAAGTCACTTGACCTCTTTATACCTCCATACCCTCCCCCTCTATATTCTAGAAACATCTACCTCAGGGAGATCTGTGAAAAAGCACCTATAATTCACACTAAACTCAGTTCTTTCTTCCTCCTTTTTTTTTTTTTTTTTTTTTTTTTGTACTGAGGAATGAGCCCAGAGGCGTTCTACCTCTGAGCTACACTCTCCAGGTCTTTTTATTTTTTTATTTGAAACAGGGTCTCACTAGGTTACTGAAAGTCTCATTGTGTTGCTGAGGCCGTCCTCGAACCTGCAATCCTCGTGTCTCAGCTTCCCAGGTATTAGGAGTACAGATGTGTACCACCACGCCCGGCTCTCTCTCCCTCCTCTGTGCGGCCAGTGCTCACCCTTTTGGCTATGTGTCTCCACCAGGCCAGGGGCTCTTGGAACACAAGGGAGGAGGCCCTGTCAGACTCAGGGGTCCCTCAGCATCTACCCACTGCCAGGCACATGATCAACGGATGCTCAACATCTGTGAGAAGGACTGTCTCAGGCAAGCCGAGTGCGTGATGTCGTAGGGTCTGCAGGTTGACCCAGGCCCCGGCTTTCCCCAGGTCTGTGCCCCCGCTCCTCCCTTAGTCTGGGACGCCCGCTACCACATCCTGATTGACACCCCAGCTTCAGCTGAGGAAAACAGAGTCACCCTTCAGGAACCTTCTCAAGGATCCAAATACCCAATTAGTGAGTCATCTGTGGAGTCCAATTCTGCCTCTACCACTCTCTCGCTGGGACCTTGGGTCTTTCCTGCAATCTTGTGGTCTTTATTTTCCTGATCTGCAAAGTGGGTAGAACGGTACCTACTCCCTCAGTTTTGATATGAGATTTACATGAGCAAATGTATACAGAATGTCAGACGAACAGCAGATTCTGAATCAACATCTTAAGAACAGCTACGTCTGGTTTCCAGAGCGCATACTCACGAGCACTCCCGTTGGTAAAAGCTCTCAACCGAAAAAAAACCAAAACAAAACAAAAAAAGCAATCTACTAGAGATAACCTCCTCCAGGTTATACTTTATTTCAAGTTATTTCTTTAGCAAACATTCCCTGAGTGCTATGTGCAGGCTTTGTGCTAGATGTTGGAAATAAGATTAGAGAAGGTACCCGGCCTCTGGAAGTTTATGGTCTAGTGGGAGCCAGCTTCC
This sequence comes from Graphiurus murinus, assembly GCA_004027655.1. Taxonomy (NCBI): domain Eukaryota; kingdom Metazoa; phylum Chordata; class Mammalia; order Rodentia; family Gliridae; genus Graphiurus; species Graphiurus murinus. Next base: position 2,266 of record PVLC010019262.1, on the reverse strand, counting down.
TAGGGAAGCCTTCCCTGTTCCACTCAGAAGCCCCTGGTCTGGTGTGACCATGACCATGAGGCTCAGCTGACTCCCTGTGAACCCTGAACGTCCACAATTGCCTCCCACCCCCTCCTGGGGATCTAACCTAGGGTCTCACACACGGACCCATGAGCTACATCGCCAGCCCTTTTAAAAAGTTTTATTCTCAGCTAGGTCTCATTTGATTGCCCAGGCTAGACTCAAACTGGATCCTCCTGCCTCAGCCTCCTGAGCAGCTGGGATTGCAGGCCTGAGACACCTGCAGCCGGTTGTACTGCCTTTTAATTCAAATAGGTACTAGTCCCTGTTGAAAATTTGTATTTATTCATTCATTCATTTAATCTTCACAACCTTGAGATAAGTAACATCGTTGTTCCCATTTTGCAGATGAGAATACTAAAGGTTGGGGGAGAGAAAGGAGAGAGAGATGGCTCTATGTCAGAACAGGCTTTATGGAGATAAAAGCTGCCAGGGAGCCGGGCGTGGTGGCACACACTTGTAATCCCAATACTTGGGAGGCTGAGACAGGAGGATCACAGGTTTGAGGCCAGCCTCAGCTACTTAGTGGAGCCCTCCACAACTTAATGAAAACTTGTTTCAAAATAAAGAATGAAAATAGGGCTGGGATGTAGTTCAGAGGTAGAATGCTCCTGGGTTCAATCCCTAGTACCGCAAACACACACACACACACACACACACACACACACACACACACACGGCAAGGAGGCCAGGGTGGGGTCTCCAGTAAAGGATAGAGCCCCTGTCCACTTACAGGCTGAAAGTTTAAATAGATTATGTTGGAGGAAGTTCAAATCCTGGCGGATAATTCTTAAGGAGGGAAAGCAAGGAGTCGTTAACGTCAGAAAGGAGTTATCTAAAGGTCCCTTGTGGTTTGTGCCCAGCAAGATATGGGGGCTTAAGGAGAGAGGGCCAGAAAGCACACTTTGTGACTCCATCAGACAATGTTCTGTTTGTCTCCTCCACTGGAATTCGACGTCGAATCCATGCCGTATTCAAATGAGTTATCTTCTAAGCCCAGCCCCAGAAAGGGCACAACAGATAATAAATGCCTCATCAAATTCAATGAAGAAGAAAGGAGGGAAAGGCATATAGAATCCCACGACCGTTTATCAACATTTATTAAGCGTCCCTTCTAGGCTAGCGCACGCGATGCCAGGAGGGCGCTCAAGAATCAGCGGACATCCTGGCGCACTCAGAACTTGGAGTCCGCCGGGCGTGGTGGCGCACGCTTGTAATCCCAGTACTTGGGAGGCTGAGACAGGAGGATCCGGGTTCGCGGCCAGCCTCAGCAACTTAGTGAGGCCATCTACAACTTAGTGAGACCCTGTTTCAAAATAAAGAATAAAAAATAGGGCTGGGGGTGTCGCTCAGAGGCAGAATGCCTCTGGGTTCAACCCCCAGTACCGGGGGGAAAAAAAGAATAAAAAATAAAGCTGGGGGTGTAGCTCGGAGGTAGAATTCTCCTGGGGTTAAAAAAAAAAAAAGAAATTGGATTCCTCAGTGTCCAGAATCCCAGAGACCCCTGCTGAGCTTCCCAGCCATCTCTTTCCTCTGGCCCGCTCCCTTCCCCTAGACATCCCGGCTCCATCTCTTCCTTTTCCCTCTCCGTCCTCTCCGTGCGATCCGCCCTCCGGGTTTTCCGGCCGCCGGCCGCGGGCGAGGACCGGTGCGTGGGAAGAGCGCGGGCGCCCGCGGCGAGCATGCGCAGAAGGGGGCGGCGCACTGCGCATGCGGGGAGATGGCGGGCCGGGCGTCCTGAGCGCCGCGGTCACCCTCCTCCCCTGGCGCCGGCGGCGGCGGCGGCGGCGGCGGGAGCTCGCGGGGCCGCGGCGCGCCGGTGGGCGGGCGGGTTGGCGGCCCGGGCGGCCGAGCCAGGCGGCGTCCCCGAGCAGGCCGGGCCGGGCGCCGGGGCGTCGGGGGCGGCCGCGGAAGGCGGGAGAGCGCGCGGGGCGCGAGGGGCCGGGCCGCGGGGCCGGCAGCATGACTCAGCAGCCGCCGGCGAGGAGACTGCCCAGCGTGCTCGTGGACCCCGCGGAGGAGACGGTGCGCCGCCGCTGCCGCGACCCCATCAACGTGGAGAGCCTGCTGGTAAGCGCGGGGCCCCGGGCCGCCCCACGGCCTCCCCGGTGGCCGTCGTCGCGCCGTCACGTGCCCCGCAGCGCTCCCGCCTTCTCCCCGCACCTGCGCGCTGGCCGAGGAGCGGGCTCGGCTTTGGGTGGAGAGC
>PVLC010019261.1:0-30891 GCA_004027655.1 Graphiurus murinus | reverse complement strand
AGACTACAAAAAAAAAAAAAAAGAATCAAATTTATCAGTTTGCATTTACTCCCTATTATTGTTAAGAAGCCAAATATTTCCTTGGCAGATAGTTGTCTTGAATTAGGTACTATTTTAATAAGTGGGTTCCATATTACCTGTTTCTTATATTTTGAACCTATGTATTTAATGTAAACCACTGGTGCATACCCTTCCCTTTTTTCCAGACATTAGTTTATTCAATTTTCCTAACTTTAGACCAGGCTTCCAAACACAAAATAGTTTGCTTGTTTTGGGGGTTTTTTTGTTGTTTTTAATTTTGAAAATTGTCTCAGATCTGACCCGCTGAATATGTAATCTTTTCATCATTTGCAAGCTTCTAAGTTAACAAAGGGAACAATTCAAGCTCATCAGTGCTGAATATAAAAAGTATGACAATAGGAAAGAAGCCAGGACAACTAGCACTGAGTCTGAAGGAAAGCCAGACAGAGTCAAAGGAAGCCAGACAAAGATCTGTCTTCCCCTTATAGTCCTTGTTAAAATTCTATTTTCTTGTCATGTGTTCATTTCAAAGCACTTGCCTTTCTTAATTGTAAGGAAAAAGTAGATGAGAGGGACAAAGCAGTATTAATAAAATATGAGCGATATAAATGCAAACATTTTGGCCAATAAACTTTCTGGGATTTCAATAAATATTCAGCTTGGAGAGATTCTATTTGCCAACCTGTATCCAAGAAAATTCAGAACTCCAAGGGCAAAAGAAAATTGTTCCTTTGTGCAAAGTGGCAGTTATACTTTTTTTCAAGAAGGTCTCTTTCTTTTAGCTAAGAGCGACTGGAATCAATTTACCAGGAGGGATGCTATCCAGAACTGCTTTAACTTCCAGCTGCAGGCTCAATTTAGGAAAGGTACTACACTTTGGTGAATTATCCTACTAACCATTGGAATTTCCTCCAACTGTAGGCAGCCATGAGTGAAACCACAAGTTTCAACCCATCTCTATGGCAAACTATCTAAGACTAGACAAGGTTGTCAATCTGACCAGATCCTGAGTAGATTTTTAAGGAGCCCTCCAATTTCATTGTCCTCTGTTTCTCTGAGTTTGTGACACCATTCTCAATACGAATAACTTAAGGATTCCTTCAGTTGTTCAGAGAATCCTACTGGTTTATAATCCAGCAATACTTCTCCAGTCAATATTAAAGACCTTGTCCTAGATTTGTCATGTGAGAATCAGATGTTCTTTCCAGTGTCATGAAAGTTGGAGAAAATGAAGAGAAACAGATAGGAGCCCAAAAATGTTCACAGCCTCTGTGAACATCCATTTATTTCTGGTTTTTCCAGTTAAATAATGTTGTATTAAATATCTTTGTGGATTAATCTTTATCTAAATTTTATTTCCTAGACAAAAGTCCCAGAAGTGTAATTACAACATCAGACATTCTTGATACATATTTCCAAATGGTTTTCCAGAGAAATTGTACCAATTAAGATTTCCACTGGCACTGTATGAATGTACCCATTTCACATTACATTTGCCAGCATTAGAAATTCTCACTAAGCTGGGTTTGGTGGCACATGCCTGTAATTCCAGTACTTGGGAGACTGAGATAGGAGGATCACAGATTCAAGAACAGACTCAGCAAGTAGTGAGGCTCTCATCAACCTAGTGAGACCATGTTTCAAATTAAAAATAAAAATAAAAAATAGGGCTGGGGTTATAGCTCAGAGGTAGAATGCCCCTGTGTTCAATTCCCAGTATCAAGAAAAAAAGAAAGAAAAAAAAATTCTTACTAAGATCTTAATCATGAGGTACATAAAAGTTGTATCTTAAGTTATTTGCATTTCCTTACTAATGAGGTTGAACTTTAAAAACAAACATTTTATCTGCTTTTCCTCTGGGTGAAATTTTCATCCATGATATTTATCTCTTGGATGAATCTTAAAGTCTCTTCTCAATCTGAAAGAATTTTTATAAAGATGGAAATTCTTTGTCACTTTCACATTTTTATATCTTTTTGTTTCTAATACATTATCTTCATTGTTTCTTAAAAATATTTCCCCTTTATCAGAAGAAAATCAAATAATATACATAATATAAAGAAGGCAATAAATCACTCCTTATCTCCTATCTCAAAAATAACTACTGTTGCCAGGCATGGTAGCACATGCCTGTAATCCCAGTGATTGGGAGACTGAGACAGGAGGATTGCAGGTTCAAAGCTAGCCTCAGGAACTTATAGTGAGGCCCTCTGCAACTTAGTGAGACCCTGTTTCAAAATATAAAATAAAATAGGGCTGGGTGTGTAGCTAAGCAGTAGAATGCCCCGGGGTTCAATCACCAGTGACACACACACACACACACACACACACACACACACACACACACACACACAGACTATTATGATAGTGGCCTTCCCAAATAGCTCTCTATGGAGTTAATATACAGGTATGCATATTAATGGTCTCATTAAAATCCTAATATTATAAATGTAAATTGTATCTAGCAATCTACTTTGCAATTTCATTGCCTTAAAGCTTAACAAATCCCCCATCCAGATATTTTCTAAATATTCAATATTTTCTTTCAGTTTGCGATTTGATTGTTTTTAGACACTTCTCCCCACTCCCACCCCTCTGGCAGTACTGAGGATTGAACCCAAGGCCTCAAGCTGTTTTTAGACACTTAAATCTTAAATGTATATGGAATTTGGATATGGGTTATCCAAATTTTGGATAATACACAAATCTCTTTGACAGGTCATAAGTGAATTACACCAAGTCCTTAGATGTTAAAAAGTTGTTTGTTTGGTTTTTTTTTTTTTTAATCATTATTTAAACAGAATTTTACTGCATGCCAAACACTGAGTTAAGAAAGGGAAGGAGGAGACAGAAAAGATATGCCCTAAAGTACCTTTGTCCAGTGGGTTAAAGGATGTTAGGTAGTGCCATAATAGGAATCAGGCGTGCTTACAGGTCACCTTAGAACACTAAGATGGGGCACACTTAATTCAGCAGAGGCAGGGACAGGAGTGGGAATGGGGATGGAGGGAAGGTATCTTGAGGTGAGTCCTGAGGAATACCTGTTCTTTGCTATCTCAGTAGGTTCAGAGTCCCAAATCCTGCTAAACCCTCTCAGCAACCCCCCATAGGCATCCCGCCAGCACCCACCAGCCTGGGGAAACCACCAGGGCAGTCCTCACCCACCAGGCAGTGTGGAAATACCTCCTGCTGTGAGGCTGGAACGTATGGGCACTAATCTGCCCCCACTTTGTCAACGGTTTCTGTCACACCCACTCTCCAGCTGGTACTCAATTCCCAGTCCCCAGCCTGCTCCCCACCCCCGCAAGCACCTCCCCTGCGGGGGCTTCCAAGACTGTACCTCAGGCTGAGAGCCTTCAGTCGATTTTCCTGGACTTGCAGGTTGGGGTTCACAGCCCTTCCCCCAAACTGGGGCCAGGGCTTCTGCAGATCTGTAGGATCTGCCGGGAGTCACTCTCACGTCCAGGCTTTCATCTGGGCTTTGGCCTGAGTGAGTTTCTCATCCAGACCCTTAGCACAACCCAAAGGGGGATACTCTCCTGGCATGGTTTCCTGGCATGCCTGGGTACCATCTAGTGGTAGCAGAGGGAGGATGCAGGCAATTTTTTACAGAATGACCTCTGCTCAGATTAGCATTTCTCAAGCATAAACAAATAAACAGAAGAAAACAACAACAAAAACTTCTTCCAATAAACATGGAAATATCACACCTTCACACCCTTAGCTTTCTGTTATTTGAAATTTCAAAATAAAATGGCTTACCTTAAAGCTTATCAATACAATGATGATTTGAATGTGCATTTTCATTTAGAAAACTATTCCCCCTACCACCACACACACACACATCTTTGAAGATTACCTAGACTAGGAGAATGGCTTTGAAAGCATTCCTTTCTAGAGGGGTATTTAAGAGTGATCTCTTGTTTGTACCAAAATATTCCAGTTACTCAAATATTGTAGAGAAGTCTTTTCAAATTATATGAAGAAAAGAAATGCTGATATTAGACTTTCAATACTTATGATAATATGTGTTCATCTGGGAGGTATTGGTCATATGCCTGTTATGTTTATCCTCACATAAAATCAGACTTGATAACAGTGGTTACTGGTGTTAAAAAAATGAAGTTAATATGATTAACCATCATATACATATATTGAAACATCACCTTGTGTCCCACAAAATATATACAATTGTGATTTGTTAATCTAAAATAATGGTAATTTAAAAAGAGCTCTACAGAAAGGAAGAAAGAAAGGAAATAAAAGAATAAAGTGAAGAAAGGAAGAAAGAAAGAAAGAATTATATCAACCAAGTAAGGCAGGACAACCATCTCTAAGGCTCAAGGATATCTTTTTAAAACTTCAAACACTTAAAAGCAGAATTTCATTTTCAAATACATTTCTTTCTTTTTTTGGTGGCACTAGGGACTGAACCCGGGGACATTCTACCTCTGAGCTATACCTCTAGCTCCATGTTATTTTTTTATTTTGAAATAGGGTCTCACTAAGTTGCTGAAGCTGGCCACAAACCTGACATCCTCCTATCTCAGCCTCCCAAGTATTGGGATTGCAAGCGTGCACCACTACACCCGGATCAATTACATTTCTTTTAACTGTCATTTTCTAATATAAATTGTTAATCTGGGGGTTGATTGCAATCAGAAGTAGAGCTTGAGTGTCCAACCTGTTCTTGCTCCAACCCATGTTTTGTTCACAATCACACTTCACATTAGAATGTTGTCTCAAATCTAAAATTTTTACTCCATATGGAATATTCTAGAAAACTAAAAAAAATTCTAAGTAATAAATTAAGTCATCCTCTCCAAGCTACAAAGTAGTGGCAGACCAGATGTCTGACTATCAAGAGACTTCCTCACTCAGGGGACAAGGCTGCTGGGTCTCCCTGGCTCAATGAGCTCACTCTGTACAGAGGTTAACCTGATCAAATTCGCCTGGCATGCCTCCATCAGAACTGGGACACAGATCTTAATATGGTATTGGATTAGCCTGCCCTTTTAGGTCTACTTTATAGGACCTAGATAGAGGATAACATATATATATTTTTTAAAGTATTTATATAGCTTAAGAATATATAAATAGTTTAAAAATACATATAACATATTTTAAACTATTACAGACCTGTATTCAATATATTGCTCATCAATATTTAATGTAATTGATGATAACATTTGATCAGGAATACACTATACAATTTTAATATTGTTTCTATGGAAAATAATTACAATTAGAACCAACTCCTGGGGGCTGCAATTTCCAGCAACATTTTGTGGTAAGCAGGAATTGCTACTCTGTTGCATGGAGAGAGAACCAATGTGAAGTAAAAACCACTGCAGGAGTCCTGATCTCCAGGAGCAGTTAGAGACCACCATAGGAGACAGGGCTCTAACCCTAGTTCTAGTAATATAGTCGTTGAGACATGTGTTTGCAACAGATCTATGCAAGAATGTATTCAGTTAGATGATCTCTTACTATCTTCTTTTTCTAAAGTTCCGTGACCCTCAGAGATGAACTCAATACTTACCATGCAGGATCAGAAAGAGCAAGCAGTATGCAGAATTGCAATTTCAAGAAGAAAGTGTTCCAGAGAAGAATTTACTCTGATAAAGGTTGAAGTGAATAACCAGAGTTCATAATTTGAAGATCCACTAAGTCATACGAGTCCAGTTTTTTGTTTTCAATCTCTATTGAAGTAGAGAAGATAGAAACTGAATGGGAGAGAATCTTAGAGAGTTTGGCAAAGAAAGGAGAACAGGGGCATGTGGCATATTCAATCTATGCAGGAAAGATGGCATAAAATACTAAAAGTTAATAATAAAAACAGTAAGTTTTCAAAAGCTAAAGAAGTTCTGGCTTGTTTAAAGGAAGCAATTAAAAATAGTAAAGAAGAAGCAGGGCGTGGTGGTGCACACTTGTAATCCCAGTACTTGGGTGGCTGAGACCAAAGGATCGGGGTTCACAGCCACCCTCAGCTACTTAGTGAGGCCCTCGCTACTTAGTGAGACCCTGTTTCAAAACAAAGAATAAGAAATAGGGCTGAATGTGGATCTTAGAGGTAGAATGCCCCTAGGTTCAATTCCCAGTACCACACGCCTGTAATCCTACTTGGGAGGCTGAGACAAGAGGATCCCAGGTTCATGGCCAGTCTCAGCAACTTAATGAGACCCTGTTTCAAAGTTTCTGACTAAAAAATAAAATAGGGCAGGGGGTGTAGCTCAGAGGTAGAACACCCCGAAACCCCTGAGTTTAATCCCTAGTACCAAAAAAAAAAAAATTCTCTCAGGGACTCACTTGTCAAAAATTTTTATCACAATCCATGGTTTGTGTGATCATTTATATGATCAGATGTGGTAAAGAGTAGATGATTCCCAATTTAGAAATAAAAGGGAACTATCTAGAGTGAGAAGTTATTCTAACTAAAAATAGAGTGGCAAATGAAGAGTCAAAAGGGAAAGAGAAGGGCACAAGGCCAAGTGATTTGGAAGGAAAGGGGGCTTTTTAAGACACTAAATCTAACTGTGCCTCTCTCCAGTATTGACACCAAGGCCCAGAGATTTTGCCCAAATAATATGAAGAATTCACACTATACAAGCAAAACAGGGCAGAATCACCTGCCCCTCTCCTCAAGAAGGCATGTGGGAGTGGGAGCTGATGAGTGGGAGATGAATTTTTTAAATCCATAATTGAAAAGAAATTTTAAATATAACTCGGAGACTTCTTAAGGATTATCATAGCTGCTTTAGAAGATGGGTTACATGGCTTCTCCTAGGTCCTTTATCTATCAAAGCATTACTAAACAGAATAACTGCCTGTTTTGCAGGCTACACAAATATACATCAAGACATGAAAGTGAAGAAATACCTGAAAGCAATTGGAAGCTCTCTGAAAAGTCTCAAAGAGTTCATATTAGCCAAAACAAAAGGAAAGTCTAAGGCAGCTTGTCCAGAGTTTCACTGCTTCTCTGGTGATAAGCCAGTATAAAACAACACAAAGCAAAAAAATTATAATAACAAAACAAACAGAGGCAAGAATGCTGGTGCACACTGTAATCCCAGTACTTGGGAGGCTGAAACAAGAGGACCACAGGTTTGAAGCCAGCCTCAGCAACTTAGTGAGGCTCTCAGCAACTTAGCAAGACTCTGTTTCAAAAAAAAAAAAAAAAAAAAAAAAAATAGGGCTGAGAGTGTAGCTCAGAAGTAGAATGCTCCAGGTTCAATTCAAAGCATTACTACCACCACAACAAAAAGAAACAAAAGCCTTATCTTTGTTGCTCTATTCACCTGAGTTTAACACTGTGAGAATCAAGCAAGGTACTGAAAAGATCCTGTGCTTTTAAAGATGCTGTTTCTGTAGTTGAGAGTCTAAGCTATTTGTAGGCTAACTATGTGGCCTAGGAAGTTACTACACCTCTGTAAATCTATCTAGACACTATTGAAGGAGGGATGATAATTACACTCTCACTAGGTGGTTATAAAGATTAAAGAGGGGCTTTGGATAACACATTTGATGCACCACATTTGATACACCACAGTTGTTTAAAATACCTAAATGGGAATGAAACTACCATATGACCCAGCAAAACCACTCCTGGGTATCTACCCAAAAGAATGGAAACCAAACTACTAGAGTAATACAAGCATATATATGTTTAGAGCTCCACAATTCACAATTGCCCAACTATGGAACCAGCTGCGATGTCCATCAACAGATGAATGGATTATAAAACTATGGGTTATATACACAATGGAATTTTATTCAGCCATAAAGAAAAACAAAATTATGTCATCTGCAGGTAAATTGAGGAAACTGGGGAACAGTATGCTAGATAAGATTAGTCAGTCACAAAAAGTGAAAAGTCAGATGTTCTCCCTAATATAAAGAACCTCAGGAAAAAACAGGGCATAGGAGGGACTCCAGATAAAGGAGGAGAAACCTTAGAGGAGTGAAGAAGGAGACCTAACTGAAAGAGATCGGAGGGGGGGAAGAGGGAAACACCTCAATGGACATGAGGTACAGACACAAACTTTTCAAAGTTAATCACTGTGCTGAGCACTGGAAGAAGGGCGGGAGGATAGGGAGGGAACTGAGGGAGGGCTAAATGAGTGTTGTATGCTGATCTTGATCAAGATGTATGATTATAATGCGCCAATAAAATAAAATACCTGGAAATTGAGCTCCTGCTCTTACAAGTCATGAGTTACTCAGAGCAGTATATTGGAGGCACAAATCATAGTCCTTAAAAATAACTTTCAGTGTTTCTGGCAATTCTTTCTGGTTTTGATTAACTTTTTCCTGGGTAGTGCCACACACACTGTTACACTAAGGTAATAAAATCAGTAGCTCCAAAATGCAAAGTAAGATTTCTTTCCTTTTTTTTTTTTTTTTACAAATTGGCATCTAAGTATAATCAAAGGTAGAAACATTTGGAACATTAACTTTCATGTTGGTTAGTTACTGTACTAATATTTTTTTCCATTCCCAATCATTTCTTGGGTCTAGAAAATATTTCAAGAAAACAAAATGAACAAAGTACATTAATAGAGAAAAAAACTGCCAATAAATATGAAAATGTTTAAGTTCATTAATATTTAAAACAGAAAATAAGTAAAAAAACATAACTTTCATTTGCCAAACTGACACTGATTTTAGAAATTATAACACTCTGAAATAGGCAGGAGATAGGGAAATCAATGAAATTTCATCTTTATACACAGTTGAGTAACAATTGGTACAAACTTTCAAGAGAACAATCAGAAATATTTTTCACAAGGGTTCATATCTGTAATATTTATTTGAGGTTGTATTTCTACTTCCTGTAGATAAAATAGCCACAAAACAAAAGTTTATTTAAAACTTCTGTTGCAGAGTTATTCACAAAAGTAAAAAAATAGAAATATACTAAATATCTCCAAATCAAAACAAGTAGATAAATTTTAACAATATATATGATTGCATAAGATCCTACTTTTACTAGTATTTAGGATGGAATTTGCTCACTATAGATATTAAATGAAAAGAATTATAAAATATATTAGATACAATCTCAATTTATATGTATATGTATTGAAATGAAGACTAGAAGGAAATACATCAAAATATTAATAGTAATTACTCTAAGGTATGTATCTAAGGATTATTTTTAAAGTTTTCAACACTTTTTTCTAATTTACTATAATCAATACATATTAATACTATAATAGGAAATGAACATTATTTCTTTAAAGTCATTCCTTGCTCTGTCAAAGTATTGGCTTTATAGGAAGTGGCTGAAAATGCGATGTGGATATCTTCAGTCAGCTGTTTTACAAAATCATTTATTTATTTATTTATTTATTTATTTATTTATTTATTTATTTATTTATTTATTTATTTATTTTGTGATTGAACCGGTACCTCCCCACCCCACCATTTTTTTTAAACAGGATCTCACTATGTTACCCCACACTGGTCTTTACTTGTGATCCTCCTATTTCCACCTCCCAAGAACTGAGATTACAGGAGTATCCACTGTAACTGGCTTTTCAAAGTCCTTTAAAACATTTAATTCTGGTGGTGTAGTCTGGGTGAACACCTACAGGCCCTGCTGCCATCCTATGTCATAGCAACAGTAACTTTATTTTCTTGTCCCCAAACTGGAATTTGTCGTCTGAAAATAGGTTAGCATACTGTCCCTGAAAACTCAGACTATGATATAGCAAAATGACTCATAGTCTATACTGATATTTACCTGATCCCTGGGACATAAATCAATAGAGTAGCCTAGTGTGATGATCTTCCCATAGATTCTCCTCTCTCTTTTAATTGTCTTGGGAGAGGGTTAAATAGACCTAGTAACTTCTCTGAGTGGAGAAGCTAATTGAAAAAATGCTGACTGCCCACTGTATGCATGATACAACACTGAACAAGAGGTACCTCTAATCTGATTCAGCAAAACAAGGTTTGTTAACACATTAATTAGTCTATGTAGAGACTGCAGATACAAGCAAAAAATGTCCATAAGCAAGTTTAATGCTATAGCAAACGAAGAAAAGGAACCCAAGTAGCTCATAAGGGTTCTCTTGTAGGTGATAAATGACCTTTCAAGTTGAACCAAATGTTTTCCCCTTTAAAAGAGCAGGTGACTGTGAGCAATTCTGCATTTACAATGAGCTTTATCTATATATAGATAATGTCCCCAAGTTGCAACTTCCTTTGCTAGAGAAGAACTTATATTCCATACTAACCAATTAAACCTAATCTAATGTATCCTAACTCAATTTCATATCTACTTTCTTCATGCTATTTTACAGATTGAAGCTGACACACACAAAAAGTTTTAATTGTACAGTAATTTATTACTTACAAAGAAGTTACATTAAAAAAGTAAATCAATTACTTAGAATGTCAAAATAGTATATTTGTTTAATCAATGTCATAAATGCATGTATCAAGCAAATAGTGTAGAAAGAATTAAAATGAAAATGAAAATCTGTCTAGTGACCAACATCTCCCCAGTCTCTCTTCTCAGAGACATCCAATTTAACAATTTTTATTGTTATTTTTAGGATGTTAACTCTAAAAATATACTACTGTTTTTTATTAACAAATTTGAAACATTATCTGCTGACTTCCTGATTGATATAACACTTCTAGGTTTATACCTATATAGTCTCTGGGTAGGAGAGTATAGTTTATTGAATGTAATTTACATTTGGAACATTCGTCCCCTTTTATTGTATATTTTAATGAGGTTGGGCATTTACAGTTCAAACATCTCTCCTTGCCAGATTTCCTCATACTCCTTTTTAGACAACTCCTCTCCCCACACAGCTGCTGGCAAGCAATGATGTTTTCTGCTCCTTTACTTTGGCCTTCTCCAGAATGCCAAATGAATGTTGCCTTGTAAGTCTAGCTTCTTTCATTTGGCTTAAGGCATTTGAGATTCATTCATGTTTTTGCATACCTCAGTAGTTTTTTTGAATGACTGTACAATAGTTTGTTTATCCATTCACTAGCTGAAGAGCATTTGATTGTGTATTTTCTGCACCCAGTTTTTACAGATTAGGAATAAACCTTTAATAAATATTAATATATGGATATGTGTTTTAGTGTTGAGTGTTGTCATCTGATTCTTATATGTGAAACCAATTTCATTTCTCTTTGCCAAATATCTAGGAATGGGATTACTATGTTGTATAGAAAATGTTTGTTTAAATTTATTTAAAATGCCCAAAGTGTTTTCCAAATGGCTGTACCATTTGACATTCTCATCCGTCATGTATGAGAGCTCCAGTTACTTACATCATTTGCAAACTTCTTACTGGGTTGTTTCTTTATTAGGAGGCCTGATAATTATTTATATACTTTGAATACAAATGCTTTATCAAATAAGTGTTTTGCAAATATTATCTCTCCATCTGTGGCTTGGCTTCCATTCTCTTTGCAGCATCATTCAAGGAACAAAAGTTTTTTTTCTGAATTTTGATGGAATTTAGTTTATCAAATTTTTCTTTTATTCATGGAACTTCTGGAGCTGTCATCTAAGAAATAATGTCTGAGGATCAAAAAATTGTCTTCTATGGGTTTCTTTGAGAGTTTTTTTTGTGTGTGTGTGTGTGTGTGTGTGTGTGTGGTTTTAGATTTTATTTTTAGGACCATGATCTATTCTGAGTTAACACTTATAGGCATAGAAGGTATTTTTTTATATTTTTTTATTGGTACATTGTAATCATACATCCTGGTTGGGTACAAGCTGGTAAAGGCATACATGCACACATCTTTCATTTATCCCTTCTCCAATTCCCGTCCCACTCCCTCCTCTGCCCTCCTTTTCAAGTTCAGTTAGTGATTGACTTTGATATGTTTGTGAAAGTACATCACGTGTATTAGGTGTTTCCCGCCCTCCTCCCATCATCTTCAGTTAAGTCACACAGAAGATATATTTTGAGGGTTTTGTTTTGTTTGCTCACTGAAGACCAATTATTTCTTTATATACCTCTGTCAAAAATCAATTTACATATATGTGTGGATCTATTTCTGATTTTTCTATTCTGTTCCATGGATCAATGAGCCTTTCCTTTCCCAATACCACAATCTCCTAATTACTATAGATTTATAAATCTTGAAATTAAATACTATGAGCATTCCAACTGTGTTATTTTTTTCAAATTTTATTTGGTTGTTTTATTTCCTTTACATCTCTCTGTATATATTTTAGAATCACCTTGGCGAATTTTGCCAAAATTTAGGCTAGGATTTTTATTCGGACTTTGATTGAAATTACATTAACTCTATAACAATATGAGATAATGCCATATTTTAAAAATAGAGGCTTTGCTTCTATGGATATAGTATATGATTAGATTTATTCAGATCTTTAAATCCTTTCAACTATGTTTTATAGTTGAGTGTTGTCATCTGATTTTTATATATTTATCGTTATTGTCATAGTGTTTCTTCTGTAGTCTGCTCAAATAGTTAGCTACAATATTAGATTTTGAATGTTGAACCAGTCTTTCACTGCCAAAGTAAATACATATGATTATATGGCTATTATATCATCTTGTTATTATATGGTTGCTTAACTTGATAATAATCTGTTGAAGATTTTTCTACTTTCTGTAGAATCTTGGTCTGCCATTTTCTTTTATTATGATATCTTACCTAGTTTTGGGTTTAGGATACTGTTATCTTATAATGGGAGCAAAGAGGTATTTATTTCTATATTCTAGAAGAGTTTATGTAGAACTGATATGTCTTCCTAAGAAAACTTTAACTTGGGATGGAACCCAGGGACATTCTACCTCAGAGCTATACCCCCAGCCCTATTTTATTCTTTTATTTTGAAACAGGGTCTCACTAAGTTGCAGAGAGCCTTACTAAGTAGCTGAGGCTGACGGGGAACCTGTGATCCTCCTGTCTCAGCTCCCAAGTAGTAGGATTACAAGTGTGGGCCATCACGCCCCACTCTTCCTAAAATTTTTGATAGAATTTACCAGTAAAGACTTCTGGGATTGGAGCCATCTTTGTTAGTTTTCTAGCATTAAGCTGAGAAATGAATGCTTTTAAGATAGATAGATAGATAGATAGATAGATAGATAGATAGATAGATAGAGATATATAATATATAGGTAAATAACCTGTATAACTAAATTTTTGAATTGGACATTAAAATGTTTGAAATGTTGTTTTAAAAATATTTTCTCTTTAGAGTATGTAGTGATGTCCCTTTTTCATTTCTGGCTGTCAGTTTGTATATTTCCTTTTTCTCCTTGATCAATCTAGTTACAGGTGAATTAATTTAATTAATCTTTAGAGAAAAATAAAGCATTTTTTAGTTTCCTTGATCTTTTTATTTTTTTCTACTTTCAACCTCCCTGTTTTCTCTTCTTACCTTTATTATTTCCTTCCTCTGCCTTGAGTTATTTAATATTCCTATAAATTTCACTCTAAACACTACTTTAAAAGCATTCCATAACTTCTATACTGTTTTAATTTTCAATTAAAATTATTTTTCAGATCTGGCAGTGGTGGCACATGCCTATAATACCAGTACTTGGGAGGCTGAGACAGAAGGATTGCAGGTTCAAGGACAGCCTCAGCAATTTAGCAAGACTCTCAGCTACCTAGTGAGATCCTGCTTCAAAACAAAACAAGGCAAAAAGACTGGAGGTGTAGCTCAGAGGTAGAATGCCCCTGAGTTCAATCCCCAAAAACCACAAAAAAAATTAATTTTCAGTGAAAATTCACTTTTTTTCTATTTTTCCCTTTGATTATCACTTTGACTTATGAGTATTTAGAAGTTTATTGCTTGATTGCTAAGTATTTGAGGATTTTTCAGATAGACTGCTGTTACTGATTTCTAGTTTACTTCCATTATGTGCACATAACCTATCTGTATACTTGAAAGTCTTTTACATTTCTTAGTTTGCTCTCTGGCTTACAATATGGTCTATCTTGGCTGACAGACTATGTGTACCTTAAAATAATGTGTATACTTTTGTTACTATTGCCATATTATATTAAAGTCAAGTAGGTCAAGTTGGCCAAAAGCATTTTTCAGATCTCATCTATCTTTACTAATTTTTTTATCTGCATATTCTATCAGTTATAAAAGAGGAGTTTTGAAGACTCAAAATACAATTATGTATTTTGAAGCTCTATAGTTAGATGCATGCACATTTAAGATTATTCTATTTTCCTGATGAAGTGACCCTTTTATTATTATGGAATATCCTTTGTAACACCCCATTTTCTGAAGTCTATATTGTGTGTTACTTATATAAGGACTCCAACTTTCTTATGATTAGTGTTTGCATGGAACACTCCAAGATTCAGTCTGACATTTTATTTATTTTGTTTTTAAAAGTTTCTTTAAAATTTCTTGCAGTGAAGAACTTTTGATAATAAATTATCTTAAATTTTATGTATCTAAAAATACTTTTATTTCTCCTTCATTTCAAAAGATAACTTCATGTGGTATGGAATATTTGTTTGACAGATTTTGACTTGCTACATTTTAAAGTTTTCAATTCATTGTTTTCTGTTTTTCATAGTTTCTGATATAGTATGCTACACTTCTTAAAATTGTTCCTCTGTATGTAATGGGTCTATTTCATTCATAATTTCCTCAAGATTTTCTCTTGATCTTTGAATCTCATCCATTTGAATATATCTAATTTGAAGAGTTTGTGAGCAAACTTATTTATCCTGTCTGGAATATTTTTTAAAAGGTTTAAAAAAAAAAAAGAAAAGATGAACAATAAAAAGAGACATACAGCAAGATGGTAGGCCTAAACCTATGCCAATTATTACACTAATGTGAATGGGCTAAGCACTCTAATTAAAGGCAGATATTGTCATATGAAGATATTGTCATTTTTGAAGGATAAAAACCAAGGATCAACTGTATGTCAAGTACAAAGGACGTAGTTCTAATATAAAAAAAAAAAGGTTTCAAGTAAAAGTGTGTGGAAATACATGAGCAAATATTAAACATAAGAAAGTTAATATGGTTGTATTAATTTTGAGTAGATTTAAGACATCTTATAATAAAGTGGTAATTGTATCAGGAAGACATGTCTATTGTAAATATATATGTGCCTAATAAAATAGCTTTAAAAATACATGAAATAATAAGTGACAGAACTAAAGCAAAAAAAAGACAAATCCATAAGTATAGTTAAATATTTTAACACAACCCTCTGAAAAAATATAGACAATCAAAACTGCACTATCAACAAACTACACCAAGTTGACATTTTCAAAATAATATACTTAAACAGGCAAAACTAATCTACGAAAAAAACAAAAACAGCAAATTCTTAGGGGAGTATGGCATTGAGGAATGACTAGGGAGGGACTAGAGGGAACTCACTGTGGTGATATTAATCTTTTTTTGTTTTCTTTTTTGGTGGTACTGGGATTGAACCCAGGGGTGTTCTACCTAGGAGTTGCACTCCCAGCCCTATTTTATCTTTTATTTTGAAACAGCTTGTTGCTAAGTTACATAGAACTGGCCTTGAACCTAAGATCCTTCTGTCTCAGCCTCCCAAGTACTGGGATTACAGGATCTTGCCACCACACCCAGGGGTGGTGATGTTAATCGATATCTTGAAAAGGATTAAGTGACTGCATTTCTCAAAATTCCATGAATAAACACACAATACTTATTCATATCACATATAAATATTTGATCAAATGAAAATGTTAGCAAATATTGATCTCTGAATAATAACATGCATGCGAGGTATTTAGAAAGAAGTATATTACTAGCTGTAATTTAGTTAGAAATGCATAAAAAACAATAGTAATGGGTATGAACGAGTAGATAGATGGATAAATGAAGATACATGTGAATGTATCTGACACTGATTTGATCTAGATGGGAGGTATATAATTATAAAATTCTTTACATTTTGATTTGTGTTTGAAAAGCTTAGTAAATTTAGGGGGATAAAATCAGAATTAAAAACTTTCTAAGAACAAAAACAAACTAGAATTCGTCAGAACTGCACTACAAAAATGATAAAGGAAAAAATAACCAGGTGTAAACCAGGATCTATACCAAGTAATAAAGAGTACTGGAAATGATAAATAAATGGGTAAATGAAAACTGCTATAATTATTTTTAAAAGTTTATATAATATAATCAAATGTTTAAAGCCAAAATAATGACAATGTTTTCAAGGTTAATAAAATATTTAGAAGCAAAATGGATGAGATTAATAGCATAAAGGACAAGAAGAAGAAACAAGTATATGATGGTACTGCTATTAAAGTATGATAATTTAAAGATGGATATTATAAATTTTAGAGCAAAAACTAAAAATAAAACAAAGAGATGTAGCTGATAATCTCATAATGAAAATGATAGATGGTACTAATATTTTGTCAACTAAACCAAATGAAGGCAAGAAAAATGAGATTAGTCAGTCACAAAAGTAAAAAATCGTATGCTCTCCCTAATATGTGGAAGCTAGGAAGAAAATTGGACCTAAGAGGGACTCCAAATGAAGAAGGAGAAACCTTGGTGAGCAAAGAATTTGACTTAATGGAAGATGAGGGGGGAGGGGGGACACCCTAATACACTTGATGTACTTTCAGGAACATATCAAAGTCAATCACTAAACTGAACTTGAGAAGGAGGGAGGGCAAGGGAGTGGGGCCGGAATTGGGGAAGAGTTAAATGAGAAATGTGTGCATGTATGGCTTTATCAGCTTGTACCTAACAAAGATGTATGATTACAATGCACCAATTAAAAAAAAAATTTTTTTAGTTCTTAAAAAAAAAATATGTAACACTCAATGAGAAAGCAGGACTCAACCATATGTTCTCTACGAACCATAAACTGGTTTCAAATTTAAACATAAAGACATATATTAGTTAAAAATAAGAGAATGAAAAAAAATCTACAAAACGTAGACAT
Organism: Graphiurus murinus; assembly: GCA_004027655.1. Lineage (NCBI taxonomy): Eukaryota > Metazoa > Chordata > Mammalia > Rodentia > Gliridae > Graphiurus > Graphiurus murinus. The sequence goes on along the minus strand of PVLC010019261.1, from coordinate 13,945 downwards.
TCAGCCCAAGAAAGTTTTAAAAGTAGACATAAAAATACTAAGCATAAGAAAGTTAGAATGATTATAATATTGAGAATAGACTTCAAGGCAAAAACTTTTATTAGCAATGATAGAGATATGTCATAATAATAAGTATTACCATGGATAAAGCAGATTTCTTAATGAGAAGTATGCATCATGAGGACATAATAGCCTTATTTGTGTATGTAGCCAATAACAAAATTTTCAAATTAATAAAGCAAAAATTGGAAAAAATGAAAAAGATAAATAAAATCTACAGGTAAGTTGGAGGTGTCAATAATCCTACTTCAATGATTGACAAAACTAGAAGGCAGAAAATCAATAAATATATACAAGATTTTTCTTCTCTTTCTTCCTCCTCCTCCTCCCCCTCCTCCTCCTCCTCCTCCTCCTCCTCCTCCTCCTCCTCTCTTCTTTTCTTTTGTGGTACTAGGGATTGAACCCAGGCGTGTACTACCTCTGAGTTATACTCCCAGCTCTATTTTTATTTTTTATTTTTGAAACAGTGTCTCACCAAGTTGCTGAGGACCTCACTAAGTTGCTAAGGCTAGCCACAAACCTGTGACCCTCTTGTCTCAGCCTTCCAAGTACTGGGATTACAGGCATGCACCACCATGCCTGGCTCAGATATACAATATTTCACTAACACTGTCAAACAAAAGTGATATTTACAGAACCCATCAAAAGCAGAATATACATTATTTCATATATATTCACTATGTCAGACACATGCTAAGCTATAAAACAAATATGAATGATTCAAAAGAACTGAAATCATATAGATTACATTATTTAAATTAGAATTTATATTAGAATTCAATAACCAAAAAACTAGAAATTCCTAAAATATTTTGAAATTAAAAACTGACATCTAAGCCGGGCGTGGTGGCGCACGCTTGTAATCCCAGCATTCGGGAGGTTGAGACCAGAGGATCCGGGTTCGCGGCCAGCCTCAGCTATCTAGTGAGGCCCTCCGCAACTTAGTGAGACTCGGTTTCAAAATAAAGAATAAAAAATAGGGCTGGGGGTATAGCTCGGAGGTAGAACGCCCCTGAGTTCAGTCCCCAGAACCGCAAAAAAAAAAAAAAAAAAAAAAAAAACTGACATCTAAATACCACACAGACCTGAGAAAATTAGAAAATATTTTGAACTCACTGGAACTTAAAATACAACAGATCACAATGTATGGATGATTCGAAACCATTGACTAGAAGGAGATTAAGAGCTTTAAATGCTTAAATTAGAAAAGAATACATGTATTAAATGAATGATTTAAGAAAAGGTCAGCAAAGTATAGCTCACTGGCTGGCCCTTTGGAAACAAAGTTTTACTGAAATTCAGCAACCTCTCTATGTTTATATATTGTATATGGATGCTTTTGTACTACAAAAGCAGAATTAAGTAGTTGCAACAGAGAATATATAGTCTTCAGGTTTAAAATATACTACCAGATCCTTTAAAAAAACTGAGCCAATACTTGATGATCTAAAGTACCACCAAAAGAAGAAAGAATAAAAATAAATAGATTTAATCTAAAATAAGCAGAGAACGGAAATAATGAAGATAAAATCAGAGAGTAAGTGAAAAACAAGCACTAAATAATACAATATAAAAGAGACATTGCTACAAATCAGACAAGTATTAAAAAGACAATTAAGAAATATTATGAAAAACTCTATGGTAATGGCCATAGCCATAGCATAGTTGAGTAAAAGCAATTGTGTAAGCACATCTTCATGATTTGTCAAAACTATCCTTTTAAAGGGGTTGTTTTTAATGGTGCTAACTTTCTTCACTCTGAAAAAAGTAATGCCTTTTAAGATAATATAGCTAGAGAACAGCTGTAGGAAAGAAAGATTTTTTTAAAAGAATTTCATTCACATTTATTATCCTATAAGGAGACTTCTGCTAATTACATAATTATTCTTTACTCAAACTTTCAAGTTTAGTGTATTGTCTGTTTCCTGGAAATACTAGACTGTAAGTGGAATTCAAGTGAGAACACAATCTCTCTATGACTATCAGAGCAGGCAGAATTTTTACTCTTGGAGAGCAATAATGGGGATGGTAGAAAAGAAAAAATCATACACTCCAAGGGGAGGCCAGGAAAATGTCATCAGATAAACGTGTGAGATGTGATGAGTTAATACTCTTTATATTCTGGCTCTGTTTTAAAACAATCTGTTTTTTCAAAACTGTGTTAATCTAGAGTACCACTCTCTAAGTTAACATCTCTTAGATAAGCATACATTTATCAAACTAAACATTTTTTCATTAAAATTATCATTATCTGGGTCCTGATAGAATGATTCTTTTCCACTTTTTAAAAACACAGCATCTTTATTTCATATAATCATGCAGTGCACAAAAAAAGAAATCATAAGGTACTGCTGGGCACACTGACACACATCCGTAATCCCAGTACTTGGGAGACTGAGACAGGGGGATTACAGGTTTGAGATCAACATGCAATAACCTGGTAGGACCTGTTTCAAAATTAAAAATAAAAAGGGCTGGTGATGTACTTCCGTGGTAGAACACTTAGTTCTGTCCCCAGTAGCAAACACACAAATTATAAGACTCTTAATCAACAGAGATGTAGCATCTACCACTGTCCTTGTGCCTGAATGTGAGGTAAGGATGACAAAACAGATAAGGGGGGGGGGGTCACTTTCAAAATTTGAGCATCCTAATGATTTTCTCGATGTGAAAAGTTTAATGAAAAAGTAGATTGATCTAATTCGGGAGGTTTAAGTCATTGCAAATTTAAATTGTTTAAAAAAATAATAAGCAAGCTTTTGAGTCATACTGAATGATTCACCCATGAATTCTTGAGGGGATTAATTTAAAACTGCTCCAAAGAAATGGTATCTTATCATGCCCACTCTGGAAAAGACAGAAGAGAGCAAGATGAACAGGAAGTCATCTAGAGGAGTTGATGGAACAGAACCTGGTTATCCTGGCGGACCAACCAGGGCAGGTGAATCAACAGGCACTCCAAGGGAAGAAGCAATGTGTCCGGCTTCTGTGTAAATAAAGTCATCCTGATCTGCTTCCCATTCCTACTCACCTCCTCAGTCCTTGCACTTTTTACTGGGTCCCCAAGTGAGAGGAATAGTGATTTGTATTGTTCCAATTTCAAGGGACCAAGTGGCCCTCATGCATTAGGGATCTAACTGTTGAAGAACAAGAAGGGCACAGGGTTCATGGTCCTGGCCTTGCCTTGAGGTTAAGTCCTGCTTCCTCTTGTGAGAGACGCAGCCACCTCTCTCCACAGACTCTCTGTCTTTTCTTGTTGGAGCAGACACACTGACATTGTTGCCTGGAATCCGGCCAGAGTTTCCATGGGTGCCAAACTAATGTGAGATGTTGGAAGTAGAGGTCCCTTCTTCTGCCACCTCTCTGGCTCCAGGCATTGGATGGCCTTTCAAGATAGACTTAGAATTTGGCATATCACATCAGCTCTTTCTATATCCATAGGCTATTTAGTTGTTGAGAGTTAAGAAAAAGAGAGTGAATTGGAGTTCTGCCATGCAACCGAGATCCAAAGCACCAAGGAACAAGAAAAATTTACTTTGCCTTACTTCACCTCCTCTTACTAGCTATCCCTTCTTGACACATGGGAGGCACCTGAGCCCAAACAGTACTTAGGTATTCCTAAATCCTTCTAGTGAAAGTGTCATTTCTATATCTCTTAAAAACATATTCCAACTTATTAACATATTATCTCAATTTCTTAAATACTGTAAGGATAAACCTTGAGATTTTGACTATTGGCTATGAAAAGGCCAACGCAATGAAAAATTCAGAAGAAGCTCCAAAGATGTAAATGATAAAGTGTGATATAGTCCATGTTCTTTGTGCTTAGAATTTTTTTCTGTTTACTGTGTTTATAGGAAAATTAATTATAGCATTTTACTTATTAAAATTAGCTTTTTATATACTTTTTACAAATATATATGTGAGAGCTTTTTAAGGATCCATATATCTACCTGTAGGACAATTTTCACTACAAATCTCAAAATGAAGACAATACTAATCAGTTGGTATCCATAGGTGCAGGTCAAGACTTAGCTAGAGCAGGAACTAAACAGCCTCTGGCTGGATATTTATGCACCCTGGCCTCTTTTCCAAAGGACTTCCAGTAACTGTGTCAGATTAACAGGTTCTATAGGGCTAAACAGCCTCCCTAGCTCCCATTCTATCCAGTTTTCTCTCCCCTTCACCTTTTTATTTACAATAAGAGATATGAGTACTACCAAGAAAATACAACATATTGGATCTTTACTGCCTGGAAGCATTTCCTCTAAAAGAGAAACATGAAAGTGTATTCAAGAAGAAAGTACTCAAAAGTACATATGTAAATAGCAATCATTCTGAAAAGACAGCAAACTGGGAGAAAACCAACTGTTTTCATATAACAATTACTTTCCAGGGAGTCAAGAGAGCTATCTCTTTCACACATACTTTCATGTTGAGACTCATGTCACATTAGGACAGGCTAGCTCTTCCCTCTGGTTCACACAGAAGTGGTAGGATATTCTGATCAAAGAACTGGGAATGACTCTTCCTGAGATGCATGTAGGGACAGTAGCAGAACTAGATCAGAAGTTCTGAGAGATGAAGCACAGAAAAGAGGTCTGTGTTTTTTCTTTTTTATAAAAGAGCCAGGGATATGTGCATCAGCAAAAGTTCATCTTACCACAATATTTCTTTTATGTTGGGTTGCCAGAAAAAAGTACAGTGCTGCAAAATTGGAATTAAGCAGCAATTGATTTTTAAGGTATGACAGGTATGATTTTTTAAAATGACAGGTATGCCCCATGTCATATTTGTGACATATTTATACTAAAAAATTATTCATTGTCTATCTGGAATTCAGTTAACTGGGTTGTTCTCTACTTTATTTGCTAACCCTGAGTACCTATTTAATATATCTTTCAGAATTATCTGTAAATGGTTAAAATAAAAAAAAAAATCAGCCCAGACATATTCCCTGAACTCCAGACCCATAAAATTAATCGCTTACTTTGACATCTCTGCTTTTGAGTCTAATATACATTTTAAACTCAGCAAATCCCCAACTGAGCTCTTGCTATTTTCCGCCATCCCTTCCTTCCACTGGACCAGCTTCTCCTACAGTGGGCCTCATCTCAGCTAAGGTTCCATTCTTCCATTGCTTGGCTCAAAAATTTAGTATCATTCTTAGCTCCTCACTTACTTTTACACCTCAAATCTGTATTTTTTGTATGAGTTGAGCTATTCATAAGAACTCTCTATTTCATGTGTCTGTAAGTTTGAGGCTAGATAACAGGCTTAGACAGTACAACGAATGAAGAAATAAGCCCCCAAGGGTGTTTGCAGTTTTTCCTGGGCCAGAGATGTTTCTCCTTCAGAACCAGGGAGGTTCTTTCCACATTTGTGCTGATCAACCAATAAATGTCTGTGCTTGAAGAAGGGCAAAGGTGGCAACATTTTTTTGCATTAATAAACTTAGCCCCAGGCTTTCACTTTCACTTCCAAAAGTATCACTGAAAACTTTTCATGAGAACTACTAACTGTTGTTCGAGGGGGAGGGCAAACCTCAGTACCTGAAACCCTCCTTCCCACCTGGGTAGTAAAGGAAATACTTCTCTTTCATTTTTAGGATAAAAGCATATAGCTTTCTATATTTTCAATAAATCTTTCCAAACCAGATGACAAAGGAGTTTCATGAAATTAGAAGAAAACGCACAAAGCATATATCTACAAAATCCAAATCAAAACTTCAGGGTATAGATCTCCTGGATATTTTCCTACAATTCTTGGTTTAGTATGAATGGTAAATACTGTGAGACTATGCCAGGTCTTTCTTATCAAACATCAAAGGATCTAAAACTTAGATAATGAGACTAACTCAGAGCAATGTGTTTTGTTTTTTTTCAAATCTAGTCCGGACCAGTAGTTTTTCTAGGTTTCCACCAGCTTTTACCCTCTGAGATTCTCAATAAGGAGCAATAGTCTGTTCACTAATGTATGCTCTAGAAAAGGTGACAGAAATGCTGGAGAAGGGTTAAAGCAAAAAGGATTGATGTTTATCATGTTTTCATATATTTAAGGTCCTAGGCATGGCAGTTGGCAGAACTTAATTGAAAGTTGGTGCTTTCTGTCACAGAGGTTTGCCAAGAATGTAATCATGTCAAGAACAATATATCATAATATTACAATAAAGGCAAGTGCACATTCATAGAAGGCCAATATGATTAACAATGGAGACTTACAAACATGGCCAGGCTGAAAATAGAATAGAAAACCATATGGTAAAACTATTCGAACGATGAAGGAAAAAAATCTACCTCAAATTCCATTACTAAATAACCAAGGATTTGTATACAGTTTTAGAATCAATAACATAGAGAGCAATATACATTGATTATGTGGGATCCAAAGGGGGTACAAATTTTCCGAAGAAATCTGGAAATAATTACATTTGACGGAAAAGCTTATTGTAAAAGTTCAACTTTAGTAGCCATTTCTCTACTATATTGGCACATTAGCTCAATAACGTGCATTTTTCTTAGATTTCAAATTTTGAAGAAAAATCAAATTTGAATGACCTTTTTTTTTTTTTTTTGCATATTTCAATGTCAAAAGTTTCCCTCCCTTGTCAAGAACATAAATGTGGGATGTTTTGTCATATTGGTACACTCAAAGTCCCTGAAACTTTCTAAAGGTTCTGTCATATAGCAATCTTCCAACTCTAGTTAAAAAAACATAATAATCGATTCTGGTTTTTTAAAATGTCTATAACCGAGTGTAGTGGCACACGCTTGTAATCCCAGCATTTGGGAGGCTGAGACTGAAGGATCCGGGATCGCGCCAGCCTCAGCTACCTAGTGAGGCACTCTGCAACTTAGTGAGATCCTGTTTCAAAATAAATAATAAAAAATAGGACTGGAGGTATAGCTCGGAGGTAGAATGCCCCTGAGTTCAATCCCCAGTACTGCAAAAAAAAAAAAAAAAAAAAAAAGGCTATAGACCAGTATTAGCTCCCCAAAGCAAAAAGTTATACAGTTAACTTATAGAGGCAGTTTCAGAGGTACTCAGTCAAAACTGATAGAGCAAAAACTTTTTAGTTTTTCTTTGTGGGTGGGTGTGGCTTTTAGGGAGGCAAATTCTAAGTCAAGAGCATTTTCAGTACCCCAAGTTTTCGCCCATTTCTTATAGAAGTCTTTCCCCTCTTCCCATTGATGAATTACTAATTCTAAATGCAGGTATGTCACTATCCTGTCATTTCCCTACAAGTCTCACGGTAACTGCTTTCCTAAAAGATAACTAGAACTCTTTAATCCTCTTAGTATATCAACTAATCCTTCCCAATTGTCTTTTTCTTGCTGGAATACTGTATTTAGCGATTCTTTCAGGCCATCTGAAACACTAAAATCTGTACATGACAGCAATTATACTATTCAAAATATTCTGCACATGGCACTAAGAGGAAAACTACCCACCCCGAGGAGAGCTATTAATGTCAAACAGATTGTCATCTGGGAAAACAAAAATGTATCAAAATCAGCTTCGGACAAAGTACAGTTCTATGGAAAAACACCAGGTTTTTATGTGCAAATGTCTAGGGTGTCTGATTGAAATGTTTAAAGAATGAGTTGGCAAGGAATCTGTCCCTGGTCTATGTAATCCACGACAAAATAATGAAAATAGTTTCAGAGCTAAAAGGTTTTTAGTCACTATACACTGTGATTGTACCAAAGATGCAGTTGCCCCAGTTTCTAGTAAACATTGTAAAGAAACGTTTGGAGTCTAGCTTGGGTCGAGGGTTCTATTTAGTCTATCAAGGCACAGACCTGTTAGAAACGCTGGGGCGACTTGCCAGATATTTTTTTTTCCCCCTGAAACTAAGTAAAGATCGTACCTCGAAAGCAATGTGCGTTGCAAATCATGAGATTTAAGCTCCCACTCCTGCCTCGCTAGCGTGGCACCCGCAGTTTTGGGGGTATTCTTTGCCTTCTAAATCTCAACACTCAACCATCACCCCAGCACCCCACCACCCGGCACCACCATCATGCCATCATCCTTGCGTAGCTCTCAGGGACTCCGCATAGAGTGTCCACGAAGCGCACCTGCAGCCCTCCAAGTCCCTGCGTGGTAATCTCAAAGTTACAGCCAGCCCCCAGCCCAGTGAGCACCTACGAAGGCTCCCCTACACACTCGGCTGCAAACTGCCCCCAAATTAGTCACTCACCTCACCGCTACTATCTATACCCCCACGCCCCTGTCTCTTTTTCCCTCCTCCTGGTGGCTTCATCCCTAACACACCTGTCTACTCCTACGACTGCCAGACGTCAGGTGCCCACGCTGCACCCTATCCCGCGCCCCCTCAACCCAACTGGCGCTTCCCCCTCCGCCCCGCGGACGGTCACTTTGCTCCGTGCACCCTCTTTTCCTCACCCGTGTGCTCGGCGCCCCCAACTCCCACTCTCCAGAGCGCAGGGGAAAAAACCACCCAGCGTACCTGCCGAGAGCTCGGCGGCCACCGCGAACAGCAGGAGAGCCTGGCGGAGCGCGCAGCCGAGCGCGGGGGTCATGGCCACCAGGCGGCCGCGCTGGGACTGCCAGGCCCCAGAGCCCCGCGACGCAGCCGGGACAGCGCTTTGAAGTTCCCGGGGCGGGAGGGGAGCGCGGCCCCGACACCCTTTTGAAGTGCGCGGTTGGCTCTAGTCGGCGCGGGCGCCCCCCTCCTCGGGCTCCCCCATCCCACGCCCCCCGCGGCTGCCGGTGCGCGGCGCTCCTGACACTGTCCCCGCAGCCGGCTGGGAGGGGGCGGAGGGGACAGAGCCCGCCCCTGCCGCGCCTCCACCCCCTACGCCCGCTGGCAGCCTCGGGGCCGGGGCTGCGGGGCAGGCGGGCAAAGGCTGCCCGAGGGCGGGGCGCCCAGATCGCCCCAGACAGGGCCAAGGAAGGGGGATCGGTGGTGGAGCCGCACGGAGACCCCAGACTGGATATTCTGTCGCGGGCGGGGGTGTCGGGACAGGAGGGAAAGCCCCGCTGAGACTTTAGGAAACTTAAAATGAACCTGCAGTTGCTTTGTGGTGGTCTGTTCTACCGTCTTCTGCGGGAAAAACACCCTTCTAGATCTTTCGACACTGGTTTATTCGCCCAGTGTCCCTAATTCTAACTAGGCTGTGCCATTAGAATACACTCCAGTATTCCTGCCTTTTTGTCCCACCACTAAGTCCTGGCTGTTTGTGTGTCCATGGAAGTGCGCCTCCTCTGTCCATCCCAGGAAATGACGAATTGTTCTGCTGCCCTTGGGACCTATAGCTTTGCTTTAACAAACTTGGTTGGAACCCTCCCAGGAACACTCTGCTTTAAGAATGGCCACCAAAGCTGGACCACCTGCGCCAGGTGAAGTGGCCATCTGCACTGTGTAGAGGAGTTAAAGAACCTGAAGGTATCTGGGCAATTACAAATTTTGCAATTGGATAACTGGGGCAGGAGTGGGGTAGAGATAAGGGGACCGTACATACAAAGAGAGAATTATTTAAAGTAATATTTTAAAAACTTGTTTGAAGTCATTTTTAGATCCGTAGAGGCTTATTGTCAAATGGGTATGCACCCCGTCTAAACTGTGATTCCAAATATAAGGACAGCATTACCAATTAATAGAAATTAGCCTAAACTCAATTCACCCTATGCAGCTTGAACATAAGAGTGAATGGGATTATTTTCACATGAACAACACAAAGAGCCAAGAGTACAATGCTGGTGTTATTACTGCTGTTAGAGGGTTCCTTGAAGAGTGATTGAGTCATATAAATTAATTGCCTTAGAGTAAGAGATTACGAGCTTCTTCACCCAGCTCAGCACTAAATAATGAATGTTCTTTCTAAGGTCTATGAAAGACCTACGGTGAGATGATGTATATAAAAAAAAAAAAAAAAGACTCTACTCTTAAAGGATCACAATATTGGAGGCAAGATGGTTGTTGAACTTTGAGGCAGGAGGGGGACATAACCAAGGATCTCTTCTACCACCTCCTTGGATGAAACAAAACATTGCTGGTATAAAAAGACTTTGTTCTCATTTTATCCTGGATTCAAACAAACAAACAAAAAGTGGAGATGTGGGACAAGTCTAGGCCCTTCCAGACACCCACAAAACAGATGCTTTAAAAAAAATAAAGAAAATGCTAGGGCACATTATATTTGGCTTGCTCATTATTTGGTAACCATACCCTGGATCGTGATCTGCAGTTGGATCATGGACTTGGCGCTTGAGCAGAATTTAGTGCATTCTTGGTCTGCTTTCTCAAAAGTAAATGGAAATTCATTTCTCCCTATTTCTCAGAACTATGACTGGATCAAAAAAGGTAATGTATATGGAAGCACTGGTAAACCATAGGCATCAACTAATGTCAAATGTTTACTTCCTACATATTTATTTTGTCTTAAATACGGTAAGCAATGTCTTCTGCAAGCAGGAAAGTTCTTGTTGTCTAAGAAAGCAAAGCTATTTCCCAAGAAGTTGGATGTGGGATAACTAATGCTCTAGACAAACTCAGTGCTTTCCTCTTAGTCTAATGGTGCCTTGCCAATATGGTATCTACTACCCCATGTGAATATTGAGCACTTGAAATGCATCAAACCAAATTGACACGTACTGTAAGTGTAAAATACATGCTAGATTTCAAAAAATTAGTGTAAAAACAAGAATGTAAAGTACATTAATAATTTGTGCATTGCTTACAAGTCAAAATAATATTTTAGACAGATTGAATTAAATAAAATACAGTCGTGTACTGCATAATAACATTCCAGTCAACAATAGACCTCATATAAAACAGTGATACCATATGCTTATAATGGGGCTGAAAAATTCCTTTTGCCTACTAATATAACCATTGTAAAACTGGAGCACAATGCATTATTCTCGTGTTTATGGTGATGCTGGTGTAAACAAACCTACTGTGCTGCCAATCATATGAAAGTATAACATGCACAATTATGTATTATGCATAATATTGATAATGATAAATTACTATTATACTTTTTATTTTTAGAGTGTACTCCATATAAGTTTATACACACACTATAAAACACACATTATAAAATAGCCTCAGGCAGGTTCTTCATGAGGATTCCAGTAGAAGGCATTGTTACCTTAGGAGATGACAGCTCATTGCATGTCACTGCCCCCAAAGACCTTCCTGTAGGACCAGATGTGGAGAGTGATACTGATGATCTTGAAGACAGTGATATCTTGACACTGTTGGCTCTATGTCTTAGTTTTTAACAAAAAAAGTTTAAAAAGCAAAGGAAAACAAAACAGTTAAATTAATGAAAGCTAATAGAATAAGAATATAAAGAAAAATATTTCTGCACAGCTATAAAATGTGTTTGGGTTTTAAACTGTTATATTACAAATGAGTCAAAAAGTTTTTAAAAATTGAAAAGTATTTTAAGACAAAAATTTACAGTAAATTGAGATTAATTTATTAGGGAAATATAAAAACATCTTTATAAATTTAATGTAGACTATGTGTATAGTGGTACACAGAAACATCCTAGGCCTTCACCTTTACTCACCACTCGCTCATCATTCACCAGAGTAACAACCAGTCCTGAAAGCCCCATTCATGAAAAGTATCCTATGCAGCTATACCATTTCAATATATTATATGGCCTTTTATCATAATTTTTTATTATTTAAATACACAAATATTTGTCATTGTATTGCATTCGTCTATGATGTTCAGCAGAGTAACATGCTGCACAGGTTTGCAGCCTGGCAATAATAGGCTATGTCATATAACCCAGGTGTGTAGTAGGTTCCACTGCATACGGAAGCACTATGATGTTTTCACAATGATGAAATTACCTAATAACCCATTTCTCAAAACTTGTTCCATCATTAAGCAATACATAACTATATATTATCAAAATTCATTTAACCTATTTCTTTTCACTTTTTAACGTGTCCTGTGGTTTGGATGAACATCCCCTAAGGATTCAAGTGTTAAGGGCTTGGTCCCCTACCCATGGTGCTACTGGAAGGAGGTGGAACCTTTAAGAGGGAGGAACCTAGTGGGAGGTCTTTAGGTCATTGGGGCGTGCCTGTGAGAGAGAGAGTACAACTCTAACCCTTCCTCTCCCTCTTTCTTTGGCTTCCCAGCATGAGGTAGAGCTTTTTCTCTGATACTTGTTTCCATCCGAATACGTTGCCATAAACCCAAAACAAAAAGGAAAACTGATTGTGGGATGAAACCTCTAAAACTGTGAGTCAAAATAAATCTTTTCTCGTTGTAAGTTGTTATAGTAGCAGAAAGCTGACAATATGACCACAAGAAAATTTCGAATTACATATGTGACCCCCATTCTATCTAACTTGGACAGTATTAAGCTAAAGAATTCTTATTAGGTAGCAAAGATCCTTAAGTTGTCTTAAAAAAATATGAAAAAAAAATTTAAGAAGTGGTAAATGTCTTACCAGTCAACATTTGGTCAGCCAATAAAGGAATCAGAGTTTTTAAAATTTCCTTAAACCAGGCATAATGGTGTATACCTGTAATTCTAGTATTACAGGTAATAGACTGAGACAGGAGGATCGCAGGTTCAGGTACAATCTCAGAAATGTATGAAGACTCTTAGCAACCTAGCAGGACCCTGTTTCAAAGTCAAAAAATAAAAAGGACTGGGAATGTAGTTTTGAGGTAGAATGCCCCTGGGTTCAATATCCAGTAACGCGCGCGTGCACGCGCGCGCGCGCACACACACACACACACACACACACACACACACAGGTTAATATGTGAAAAAATTTTAGAAGGGTATTTTAAACTCTTCAAATACCATATTCCCTGTCCTCCTGTGCATGTTCCAATGTCAATACTATGAAAGCTTTGAAGTAAGATATCAACTGCTCTCAGCCAGGTGTGGTGGCACACGCTTGTAATCCCAGCATTTGGGAGGCTGAGACCGGAGGATCCGGGTTCGCGGCCAGCCTCAGCTACCTAGTGAGACACTCCGCAACTTAATGAGACCCTGTTTCAAAATAAAGAATAAAAAATAGGGCTGGAGGTATAGCTCGGAGGTAGAATGTCCCTGAGTTCAATCCCCAGTACTGAAAAAAAAAAAAAAAAAATTTATCAACTGCTCTCAATGTACTAAATTGCCAAAACTAACAAATTATAAATTTGGCATAATGTGTCCCAATTTATACTTTATTCACACACATACATGCACACAGACACTTATGGTGCGTATGCACAAAATAATGCATAATAATGAACTATTATTAAGAAAATACTCTTGGTAGTATATTGAGCTGTTGCTGTATTTAACATACACAATAGAAATGCATCATTCAAGATGATATAACACACTTCTTTCATATTGTTTGACATAAGATATTTTACATGCATGATTTTTTAATTTAAAAAATCTACATGCAAATGTGTTTTTCAAGATTTAACATCCCCCCTTAATCATCTAGCTGTACATGTTCATTGCCATAGCAACATTACATCATGACTCCTGGTTCTCATAACCAAAGAAAACAACAACAACAAATAATTGAGGGGTTCATAACCCCTCAGCAAAACAGACTTAGTATGAGTAAATCTTATATAAGCAAGACAAGTAAGTATAAGAACTTTAGAGATTTGATACATTTCCAAATTAATAAAGCAAAAAAAGGTTATTTCTTGAGTATGGTTAAGAATGTTTATCATACAAGTATCTTTTAATATTATCCTTTCTAGAAACTCCAATGTATTCCATTTTAACTTCTCATTTCATCTTGGAACATGAATTTATCATGGAATAAACATGAGGTATGAGGCATACTATAATAATTTGGTATGTCCTATCAATGTCTAATCTTTCTTCATTTTACTGCAGTTTTTCCTCCTCAAACTCATGTTACCCTT
>PVLC010019260.1:0-30905 GCA_004027655.1 Graphiurus murinus | reverse complement strand
GCCGGGCGTGGTGGCGCACGCTTGTAATCCCAGCATTCGGGAGGCTGAGACCGGAGGATCCGGGTTCGCGGCCAGCCTCAGCTACCTAGTGAGGCCCTCTGCAACTTAGTGAGACTCGGTTTCAAAATAAAGAATAAAAAATAGGGCTGGGGGTGTAGCTCGGAGGTAGAATGCCCCTGAGTTCAATCCCTAGTGCCACAAAAAAAAAAAAATAATAATAATAATAATAATAATCTAAGTGGTCAAGTAACTTGTTAAGCTCACACCAGTAGTCAATGGCAAAACTTGACCTAAATCTAGATTGTACAAGTTTTGAAGCCTTCTTGAAACATAGCAAGGACTATAGCAGTGTCAGATAATACAATTATAAAACTGTCCCAAACATGGTGATGTGAGGGCTGTAAATATCACACAACCTGGAGAATCAATTGTTGATGCAAGTGAATAGATAAAACTGTGTTACTTGGAATCAGAAGTAGAAAGGAAAATATTTCAGAACAAGTACTGGATTAGGGCTAGAAAAGCCCTGCTAAGTCTCAATACAACCAGCAACTACATATATGACCTGTGGCATATCTCTTAAGTATCCCTAACTCTCTTTCTCCTTTTATTTTAAAATGGGAATAATAATATATGATGTACTCAACATTTAAGAATGTTGAGAGAAAAAAAATCAACATTTGAAACTGCTTTGTTAATCTTCAAAGAGCTTTCAGTAAAGAAAGAGTATATTTCAATAAATGTGAAATGCCTTTGTGCTGGCACTGCACAGATCATAGGAATACAGTACAGGCTGAACATCCCTTATCTAAAATACTTAGGTTCAGAAGTAATTAAGATTTCATGTTTTTTTTTTTTTTGTGTGTTTTGGAATATTTGCTTATATGTAACATCTTGGGGATGGAACCTAAATCTATACATGGAATTTGTTTATGTTGCATATAAATCTTAGCATATATTTTAAAGGTAATTTTATATAACATAATTGGTGATTTTGTATGAAACATGTTTTATGGTGTGGTGCTATGTCCACACTCAAAAGTTTTATATTTTGGAGCATTTTGGATTTCAGATTATGGGTGTTCAACCTCTATTGAATGAAACAGATATACTGTGATATTTTTTCATTCTAGAAAATATTACTTAGTTTGGAATTATATACTTGACAAGAGGTTTTTATTCATTGTCCTGCTTGAGACTTTCAACAGTATTAGACAGATTAAAATATTAAGCAGCTTCTCACCAACTAGTCTTTCTTATTCTTCTGTGCCTATGCATGATTCCAAAACCCTATTAAACTTGTTAGACTTAAATCAAAATTGATTCATCCTTCTTTGTCATTCCATGTGAAGTAAGTTGGCAATTAATATCTGTTTCATTTTCATGTTTTAAATCCTGCTGCTTCTATGTAGTTTTGACCTGGCTGATTCCTCTAGTAATTATTGCCAAAGCTCTAAACTGGTATCCCTGGCTTGGATTCTTTACCAGCCTAATACAACTGTTTTAGTTTGTATTCTCCTACTAGCTGACCTTGAAACAAGTCTACAAGTGCTGGTAGTTTGTTTGGAATATAATCCATAGACATACCTGTGTGAGAATGGTGAAATTAGATAGGAAAAGCAATTCAACCAATAAAGGATGTGTTTTCAAGCAAGTTTCCCACAATAACCAGCTATAAGTAAATCCTAATATGGATTTGAAGAAACAGTGCAGACTATCTGCGTTGTAGTTATTCTATCAGAGAGTCAAGGGAACTTCATTTGGAGCTTCATTTATATACCAGTTCCGAAAAATTATTGGTTTAGGGCTACTCTCCAGGGGCTTTGAGTCTTCAATCCTCTCCTCCAACAGTGCAAGTTGAAAGAACATGTTCTGGCAGCCAAGGTAAGCCCTAACATCAAAAGACATGAAAATTGAAGTCAGTCCAGAATGTAGACACGAGATACGAGGCAGAGGAATACATCTGAGATGCCAACTTTGTTTCCTGCCACAGTTATAAGTTATTTCCAAATTCATCTTCTTGCTATACGTTGTTTGAGGAAGCTTCTGAAGCCATTTAACTACTCACTACTTCCATCCTTTATTGTCTTCTCATAATATTATCTTTATTGATTATTGTTCTTATCATTTATCTACTCCCAATTACTCATAATGAAATGTTAACCATTTTTGAAGATTTCTATTGTAGGTATTCATGATTATATATTACCTTACTTTATATTACAGTTTCATATTCTCAACTGGCACTAGATATTAGTAGAGGCCTTATAAATGTTTCTGGAAGCCGGGCGTGGTGGCGAACGCTTGTAATCCCAGCATTCGGGAGGCTGAGACCGGAGGATCTGGATTCGAGGCCAGCCTCAGCTACCTAGTGAGGCACTCCGCAACTTAGTGAGACCCGGTTTCAAAATAAAGAATAAAAAATAGGGCTGGGGGTATAGCTCGGAGGTAGAATGCCCCTGAGTTCAATCCCCAGTACTGCAAAAAATATATATTTCTGGACTCATCTGAATAAAAAACAATTTGTGAATTCTTTATTGTTTGAAGAAAACAGGAAAAACTTAAATATACAACTATCCGACATTAGTTTAGGCAAATACAGTTGTTTTTAACAATATATCCCTAGTAGCCAGTGAATAATAGCAATCAATTTGTCTAATTACAGTATGTAGTACATCTAATAGGTCTATATTATATATAGTATTGTATATTATATATTATAGTTGTCTAGGATTAGACAACTGATAATTCATAAAGTAAGATACTCTATGGTTGGTTTGTCTTCTACTGCTTGTGTAACAAATTACCACAAAATAATGGTGTAAAAAATAAATTTGCCTCACAGTTGTGAACATCAGATTTCTAAAATGGGTCTCACTAAACTAATGATCAAATTGTCAGTATGGCTGTATTCTTTAGAATCTATTTTCTTGCCTTTTCTGACTTCTATAGGCTACCTATATTTCTTACCTCTTGGCACTCTTTTATCTTCAAAGCCAGCAAGGGCCAGTTTAGGCTGACTCTTCTGCCTCCCTCTTCCATATTTGAAAACCTTGTGATTATATTGTGCCCACCTGTGTAACCCAAACTTATCTCTATTTCCTAAATTCAGCTAATCATTAACCCTAATGTCATCTATTAGCTTAATTCCTTTTTTCCACACATAACATCAGATATTCACAGGTTCAGGAATTTAGGACCTGGTCATCTTCAGGAGGCCATTTTTCTGCCTGCCACAGTTGAAACATCTAATTTTTCCCTCCTAAGTCCATAAAATAATCTTATTGGTTTTCTGAAAAATATTTAAGATGAGCCAGGTGTGGTGGTAACCTGTGATCTCAGTGCTTAGGAGGCTGAGACAAGAGGATCGCAGGTTCACTAGTATGCTAAGACTTTCAGCAACCAAAAAAGACCCTGTATCCAAAAAAAAAGGTCTGGGGGGCAGAATGCCCCTGGGTTCAATACCAAGTATCACAAATGCTAATATGTATGTATTAGATATATTACAAATGTCCTTGATGCTAGAGATTGAATTAAAAAATTGGAACTTCTGTGTATTTGCTGCCTAAGATTCAGCTATCAGCCTACTTTTAGTATTTCCACAATAAACTTGTCATTTGATCATTAATACAGCTGATTATATAAAGCAAATTACTTATATTGACCACATTGAGCAAATTAAGCCATTTAGCTTATGGAACTCTCTGTCTTAGAGTATAGATATTACATTTGTACTTGATTTCAATAGTAGTTAAGGGACATTAGAAAGCTATGCAGCTCATCATTTAACTGAATCCTTAAAATAATTCAATCACTATTACAGAAAATGAATCATAAGATAAACATGCAAATGGAAAACAAGAAAATGTACACTGTCGAATAATTAGAGAGAAAATTTGGAAACCATCTCCTATAAGCTCTGTGTTTTTCTTGGGAAGTGGTTGCTATCACTGCCTTAATTAGGTTTTGCATGCTCATGATTCACATCTAGTAGAGGAGATTAATTTTCTATGCTTTCTTTGCACTTCCACTCCCAATAAATCCTTCCATATAATCCTATGATTTAATCTGAGTTTTCCCCTCCCAGTTATGATTTAGATATTCCTAGTTCTCTCAATCTAAAATGGTTTCTTTTTTTCATTTGATTGAATCCAAATTGTTAGTAATCTGGAAATTAATCTATGAGAAGATAATTATTATTTGTATAATTCTTTCTTTCTTTCACACAATATAAAAATACCCATTACTCAGAAGTTGCCTTCTGAGATCTGGTTGTAAAATGACTAAGCCAAGTTTTTAAATCAAAGAGATTAGGATAAGACTTAGTGTGTATTATAATCTTTGTGTTAAATAAAGAGTTACCATTTATAAAGGTAATTCAAACATAAAAGAAATTTAATGTTGTGTTAACCAATAATATTAAAATTTGGGAAATAATATTTCGAATATAATGTTGCATTTAATATTCACAAAATACTGACAAATATTTACTATCCTCACTAGAATATTTTGATGAGTTAAAATAGATTGAATGAGACATTATTCTGTTTTTATTATTTTTTAAAAAATTTTTGCTCTCTATTGAAAGCTTCATTATTGTCTTTAAAAAAGTCCATTCTTCCAGGACTGGCTAAAAGTTCAGCATAACAGGAATTCTCAGGCACATTCATTGCTTAATTAACTGTTTTTGTTAGAAACACTTTTCATTCAACCATATGTCTAACAAGTAGAAATTTCTTATTAATTAAGTAGAGATTTCTTATTAATGTTGGCATAGTGATTCCTCTCACTGGTTTTCCCTTTAAATATGAAATAGCATGTTCAGTATGGTAATCTCAAATAAGCGTGCATTTGAGTAGATTGTAAATTTATTTCAAGTAGGGATTTTGTTATATTCCACCTTTATAACATAATATTAGTAGTTACTATTTCAGAGCATGTATTACATCACTAGCCGCTTTATAAGTCATTATTTTATTTTTACCTTATTTTTCTAACATTTATAGGCAGTTCAATGTTATGAGTACACATAAGTAATTATAATATCTATCCATAATTATTATATTAGTTAATACATAAATTGAATGATTCATCTATCATGTACTCATTTATAATTATCTGTTAATATAATGCAATATATGATTTACTAGTATTTAATTTATTTACATATTGCATTTTTTCCCCTGAAAATATTGCAAGGTATGCATCACTAAAGCACTTTGGCAGTAAGGAACCTAAGTTAACAGAAAATAAGGAAATAGTCCAAGAATTCTCAGCTAGCATTTGAAGAAGGCAAAATTCTTATCTTGGTCTATCAAATCCCAAAGATGAGTTTCATTATGCTATACTGCTTGTAATTTTCCATGAACCTAAAATAGTGTACTCTATTGGGTTGAAGTATATTTTGGAATAGTGGTATTATATGAAAGTGATAAAAATAGAAGATAGTGATTATGACACCTAACAAAGTTTTTTCCTTAGGACCAAAGACTTAGAAGCCTACCATAGGCTATTGTTGGATTGCAATTCACTTAGAAGTATATAAAACAAAAATAATTATCTGTTGTCTTTCTTTCTTGAGAGTAGTTCTATAGTGGTCTATGTGGCAGTCCCCTCATATCTCTAGAGAGGGTTATCTTTTAACCATCCCTCTCCTCCTTCCCCGTACCATGGAAAAAGAATCACATTAGTCAGGTGTAAGAATAACCCAGGCTTAAAATCTTCATTCCTCTGTAGCCATTATCACTTGTATTAAATCTGTAGTTACATCCTTTGGGAACATGCCCAGTAATAATATATTATACTCTTGGAAGTCCAAAGAGAGTGTATCCAGATCAGACATGCACACTTTGTTAAATAGTGTCTTCTAGTTCATATTCAGTTTGCCAATCAGGAGTCATTGGTAGGATAATTAATACGACCTTATAACATATTTGTACTCTATATACACTCCCATAGGATCAGAACTACTGTGTTAAGCAGAAGTCTGAATCTAACACAGAATGTCAGAGTTTTGGTAATACTTTACCAAAAATAATTATGGAATGGAGTTTTTGAAAAGAACATTAGGGGATTTGGTTTTCTTATGAGGATATCAGGATTTGGTTATGATCCCAAATATGGTTTATTAAATGGAATAGAGGTAAAGAAGATTGAGTTGAAGAGATAAAAGAACTGAGAGTCTAAGGTCTTAGACAGACCACTTTGTAGATGTTAAAATGACCAGATATGGAAATGCAAGTTGGTTAATTAGGCTGTAACCCAGGCTGTAGAATTCTTGATAAAGAAGTAGAAATGACAGTTGTGTGAGTGACTATGGCTCTTAGAAGTTGAGTGATAGTGTGTGATGACATGAACCACAAATGAAAAGGCTTTATTGGAAGAAGAATAGGACAATTAATTTGGAAGAAACAATTGAGGACAAGAAAAATACCTACTCTATCTCCAAGCCCTACTCATTCTTTTTATGATAATTCTTTGAAGGTTTCTTAAATACTCAAAGATATTCAATAGTAAGAAGAAAAAAAACTTAAAATTTATACATAAGTATATAAATGTTGCTGTCCCCATATATATACTTGTCCCCAGTATCCTTTCTCCTAACTAGATGTGTAATATTTATATATATATATATATATAATATATAAAAATAATTATTAGGACAAACATACTGTAGATATTTACCTTAAACATCTCAGTGTTAGTATTGGAAATAATATGGAGCAGCTTTGTTTATTATGCTTATTGTTTAGAAAGATTTTTTTTTGGTAGCATAGCAGAAATGGATCTGAATTCTAAATACTCCATTTATTAGCTACATGATCCTGGCCAAATGTCTTTAGTAAGTATCAGGTTTTTTTCCAAAAATAGTCTACCTGTATTACCTAACAGGATTATAGTTAAGTTTAAATGAGATAATTCATATGAAAAATTTAGCACAGTACATGATGTGTAACTGCTTAATAAAGGTTAGCTACTACTACTATTATTGTAATAATATTTAGTCACATTTTAATAAATTTAATACCCTATTATATGAAGTCTTAAAAGAAAGTCAAAAGGTTAATGTGTTTAGTTACTTTTTGAAGTGAAAGATATGCAATTTTATAATAACCAGAGTCCCATGTGTAGAATATAGAGAAAAATAAAAGACTAAAAGCAGAAGGATATTTGTGCTCAACACTTAAATTTCTTATCTTGACACAGAATACATTGGTTATTTAGCATGACCCCAAAGGAATAAGTTCTTGTTTTAGGAACACTGCTATACTTAAAAAAAAAAAAATTCGACCCCATCACCCCACTCCCACCCTAAGTAATTCTAGACTGTAACTTTTGCAAATACTTTTACTATATATGATAAAAGGAAAACAGGAGGATGGTACCTTGCATACAAAACTCAATTTTTAATCAATGGAAGTTGTTTTAGTTGCCAAGTACAGTAGGGCCACCTCATCTATCTGTTAGCTAGAATTGATCTCCATTTGGTAAATATGCACTTTTAATTTGGTGGTGATATTTAGCAATATTGCAATCTGTGGCATCAATGTTTATGGAAAAAAATTCTGCAAATGATGATTAAAGGAGTCTCATCACACTTGGCACAACATTTTTAAAAAATCTATTGCTTATTCATCTTAAAGATGCCTATACCAGAGAATGATTGCCGTCTTCCACTGTCTTTGGAGTATTGAATATGGTACCTAACGCTTCATTTTATTTGTCATATATAATAATAGAATAAAAATATTACTTTACTGGAAATATTTTTATCCTCAGCATCTTAAACTAACAATGCGTGTTGTAAGGCTTATTGAGTACCTATTACAGAAAAGTGAAAATCTAGTTCATCTAAAAAGTTATCAGTTTTAGTTACTTAGCCACTAAAATTATCCTTGAAGTTATTAGAATCAGTTATGTAGCATTGTTCCAATTTAACATTACCGTTTTTATTAGATAGCTTGACATGTGGCATGTCATCATTCTGTAATTTAATTTACATTATAATTCTTTTTTTAACTTTCCTCTACCAATATTCAAACTAGAGCTTGTGGCACAGTGTACATAATATTTGGCAGGTGGTAGCTAAGTATAAAAAGATACATTGTTTACCAGATCAAAGGTCAGTTCATTCATAATCTATTATGCCAAGGGCCATACAGTTCAAATATGTGTGCAAATTTCTGAGGTGACATTTTTTAAAAAAAATTAATTATTCGTACATTGTAAGCATACATCTTTGTTAGGTACAAATTGATAACGACATATGTGCACACATTTCTCATTTGACCCCTTCCCCAAATTCCCACCCCACTCCCTTGCCCTCCCTCCCTCTCAAGTTCAATTTAGTGAGTAACCTTGATGTACATTAGGGTGTCCCCCCCCATCAATCCCTTTCAGTTAAATCAACTTCTTTGTTTATCGAGGATCTCTCTTTTTCATCTGGAGACCCTCCTATGCCCCATCATCTCCCTAGCATCCGCATATTAGGGAGAACATATGCTTCTTTACTCTTTGTGACTGGCTAATCTCACTTAACATAATGTTTTCCAGTTGCATCCATTTCCCTGCAAAGAATATGATTTTGTTCTTCTTTATGGCTGAGTAAAATTCCATTGTGTACATATCCCATAGTTTTGTAATCCATTCATCTGTCAATGGACATCTTGGCTGCTTCCATAGTTTGGCTATAAAGACAGCTCAAGAAAAGAAAACTATAGGCCGATATCATTGATGAACTTAGATGCAAAGCTGCTAAACAAGATACTAGCAATGCGCACTCAAAACCACATGAAGAAAATTATACACCATGACCAAGTTGGGTTCATCCCAGGGATGCAAGGCTGGTTCAGCATTCGAAAAACAATACACGTAATTCATCACATAAACAGACTCAAAGACAAAAACCCCATGATCGTCTCAATTGATGCTGAAAAAGCATTTGACAAGATCCAACACCCATTCATGTTAAAAGCACTACAGAGAATGGGAATAGAAGGAATATACCTCAAAATCATAAAGGCAATATACAGTAGGCCCACAGCCAGCATCATATTAAATGGAGAGAAACTGCAAGAGTTCCCACTAAAGACAGGAACAAGGCAAGGATGTCCATTGTCACCTCTTCTGTTCAACATAGTACTTGAAACATTTATTTATGAAAGAAAACTACCATTTTTATAATGGGTAGAGTATCAACTGGGTAGCTGAATATGCTGATAAAATTTCCATGCCATAGTTCATCAGTGAGACACTGAATAAATTCATTCTAGGACTCACTTTCAGATTCCATCATTAATACACCACTATCCTCTTTTTCTTAACTAG
The DNA here is from genome assembly GCA_004027655.1 of Graphiurus murinus. Taxonomy (NCBI): domain Eukaryota; kingdom Metazoa; phylum Chordata; class Mammalia; order Rodentia; family Gliridae; genus Graphiurus; species Graphiurus murinus. The sequence goes on along the minus strand of PVLC010019260.1, from coordinate 21,578 downwards.
CTCCTTCTCAAGGGAATTATCCTAACATTGTTCCTGAGATTGAACATCCTTATGTGATAGAATGTTATTTTTTCTGAAAATTCATTTGTTAATTCGGGAAATGTGAACTGTGCAGAACATAATTTTTATTTTGATCTTTGAATGGAGTGGTTTTACTATTTTAGTTTTCTTATATATGCTCAGAGCAAAATTAATGTCATCTTTATAGTGAATTAGAGTTGAAAGTTACTCTACTATGGTATGGACATTGCATCTCATTTTTATCATGAACATTATATTATCTTTGTAAAATTTCTTCATTAGATATGGCAATTTTATTTGGACTTAATGATGACATAATTTTAATTTGATTATAATTTAGTTTTATAAAAGTTTCTTCCTTAAAGTATTTTGAAGATTTTTTAATTTTACTAAAATGACAGTAATAATACTGATGATAATACTGGATAAGAAGCCAGGCATAGTGGCGCATGCTTATAATCCCAGTACTTGGGAGGCTGAGACTGGAGGATCCGGGTTCGCAGCCAGCCTCAGCTACTTAGTGAGGCCCTCTGCAACTTAGTGAGACCCTGTTTCAAAATAAAGAATAAAAAATAGGACTCTGGGTATAGCTAGGAGGTAAATGTCCCTGAGTTCAATCCCCATTACTGCAAAAAATATACTGGATAAGATTGTTAATAATAGCTAATATTTTCCTAATTTGTCAAGCACTGAATTGTGATTTACATGCCTGATCTCATAAAATCTTCAGAGAATCCTACAAAATTAACATCTTCTTATTTTACATATGCCAAATCTTCATGATAATCAAGGAGATCAAATTTCCATTTTAAACCTTGAAATTAATTTATCCATTGGTTCATTCATCTATACAACAAATGTTTATGTGTCAATGACTATGCCAAAGACAATGAGTGAAACATTTAACAAGATAGACATAATGCCTTCCTTCAGAAAGTTGGTAGTTCAGAAGGAAATTTAATAGTTAACCAAGGCACTACAAATAAGTATGAGAAGTGTTTTGATACAAATGGAAGGTGCTCTATGTGTACTGGGAAGGGATATAATCGGGTTAATGAATGTTCTCAAATGGAGCTAATAGCCCAAGGCAATAAACTCATTATGATGAAGGAGAGAAAGTGCCATACAGAGCACTTTCAAAACCATAATAAGAAATTTAGCCTATATTCTAAGGGCATACTTAATTATACAAAGCCTATTTTCAAAATAGGAGTCGTAATCTCAGAAACAATACTAAATTTTCAGATTCCAATTACTTGATTATTATTGGAACTACTGTATTAGTGTATTTTGAATAGATGTTTCTTATTTCTGGCTAAAGTGATTTGCCCAATAAAACTTTCACAAATATCTTTAGGCTTATCCTTCATTTAATAAGTAAACTAAAATGTTAATGTCTTCTTTAGTACTCTGCAGTACTGTTCCCCTAAACTTGGAAACCATTATCTGACTAATGAAACTAAATTCTTGTACTGCATCAAATAGCCTCATTCGTGTTGTAATAGAGACAGTTGCAAAGCTTCAGTTCAGTTCACAAATATCTTTTTAAATCCTGCAGAAGACTGTGTATTTAGTATGTCAAGGAGTGATCTCTAAAGGAGGGCTTTTTTTTTTTTTTTTGGTACTGGAGATTGAACTCAGGGGCCTTCTACCTCCGAGCTATACCCCCAGCCCTATTTTTTATTCTTTATTTTGAAACAGGGTCTCACTAAGTTGTGGAGTGCCTAACTAGGTAGCTGAGGCTGGTTGCGAACCCGGATCCTCCAGTCAGTCTCAGCCTCCCAAATGCTGGGATTACAAGCGTGCGCCACTATGCCTGGCTTCTTATCCAGTATTATCATCAGTATTATTACTGTCATTTTAGTAAAATGAAAAAATCTTTTTGATCATGCACTATTATCAGTTAAAAATTTGGGGTAAATACCCCCAAATTATTTGTTAAATAATTAACAAATGATATATTACTATATTAATAAATAATACACATTAAATCTTACATATGTACAATGTACCAATAAAAAATAAAAACTTGAATAAAATTGAGAACTAAAAATAGGTTAAAAATAAATAGAAGATGTTGTAAATTTTATTTCTATGGCCCAATAGAGCACATCTTAAATACCACCCAGGGAGTGGAAGCTTGTTTTATATACCATCGCATTGAGGAAAACACAGAGGAATAATCTATAATGTCTCTTTCAAGGAAGTAACAATATGGCAGTAGTTAAGGTCAAGTTAACAAAGGCAAAATGCACTGCTCTATGATATTAAAAGTTGAAGCTACTGTGGTTCAAAATCAAGAAGGTTTTTTCAGGACAAATTCAGTTGTACATTTGGACCAAAGAAAAGGGCTATCAGGCATCAGAGGCTGGAAAGACGGCATGGCAGTGCTTTAGATCAGTCCTTCTCAATCTTTTATACTTGTAGTAGTGCATTTGTAATTATATATCATAGTGAATTTCAAAGTGATACAATCACACATGCACATAGGACTTGGTGTATTTCCTTCTCATAGTTTAATGTCCCTACAAATGAACTAGAAATTTAGTTAGAAGGCCTAGAAATCTGCATTTCTAACAAGCCCCGCTGTTCTACTGGTGTTGCTGTGCAGGCCACACTTTGAGTAGCAGAACTTTAAAAGATTTTTCACATCTAAATTGGGGAGTCTATACTTAATTTGCTAGGCAAAAGGCAGCTTTGAATGGCATTCCAGCTGGGGGCAACATGATCAACTTGAACTCTAGCTAAATCCATGTAGCAGTAATTTATAGATTGGAGGCCAAGAATGGAAGCAGAGAGATAACTCTAGAGGCAATTACAGTTGTACAAGTGAGAAGTTATAAGGACTCTGAACTAGGATACTGGTTGTAGAAACAGGGAGAAGATAAAATTGAGGGACAGAATCAATCAGAGAAGAGAGATAACAAACTAACACAGGTATAATATATAAAAACAAATTAAGCCAAGGGCTAGAAAACTAATGAGAAATGTGACCTTTTCTATTCATCTAGTAATTTGGAAATTTGAATTTTCATAAATTTGAATATAAGTGCATAAATTACATGTTCAGCTAGCCATAGGAACATTTCTGTTACACGAGTTCACAAAATAAACTGGCTGGGAATGTTATTTCTTCTTTCTCAATCCTTATTTCCAGAAAGAAACACATGTCCTGGAAGCATATATCCAGATGGGTTCAATAACTCTCAATGATTATATAGAGAGCTTTATGTATATCATGCAAATACTTATTGTTCATCTGCCTTCAGGTAAAATAAACTAACATCTACATAAAATTATTTGAAATGTTGGAACCTTATAGATGGTGGAGGTGGCAGGGAGAAATGTATTTACATTATAGGCTCTGAATTTCCATAGCTCTTTGTGACCCAACTTTATGTTTCATACACTATCAATCACAAAGACCATTATATTCATTATACATACATGTGTTTATGTCAGGTTTTCCCTATTAGATGATAAGTTTCTTGAGAGGTAAGACTATGCCCTATTCATTTTGTATTCCTGGATCCCAGCACAAATGCCGAATAACTGACTTTTAAATGAATGTCAGAATGACTCACATCACCCTGGCACAGATGTGAGCACTGAGAAAATTTTCTGTAGAATGAATGAGCAGATGAGTGAAAGCATGAATTTTGACTTAGCTCCTAAAATTGCCATTTCCAGATTGTTTTCTTTATTGCTACATAATTACCAATCATATTCCTCCCAAAGTAGGCAATCAATACTGTACTCAACTATGTCCACATATAATAAGCAAACTCCATATTATATAGTGATTTTTAAATCCAAAGAATAAGTTTGATTTTTATTTACCATAGGCTGATACTTCATGTAATTTGCATTGTGCTTTGTTTTAAATAAAAGTTAAATTTCTTAGTATCAAATTGATTCACCACTTTTCACTCATATACATTTTTTCATCTTTTTAAACCTTTCATTTTTTCTTTGTGAGAAACTGTTTCATTATATTCCATTATTTTTCTTTATTTGAGTGCATGAGTATGTGTATGTGTGTGTTAGGAAAAAACATTAACTTTTTCAGTGGGTGTTTTATTATGCTCCTCAGTAGCATAATGTGGGGATCTTTATTTTTTTATTTTTTTTGCGGCCCTGGGGATTGAACTCAGGGGCATTCTACCTCTGAGCTGCACCCCCAGACCTATTTTTTTATTCTTTATTTTGAAACCGGGTCTCGCTAAGTTGTGGAGTGCCTCACTAGGTAGCTGAGGCTGGCCTCGAACCCGGATCCTCCGGTCTCAGCCTCCCGAATGCTGGGATTACAAGCCTGCGCCACCACGCCCGGCTATGTGGGGATCTTTATCAGTGAGCATAAACTTAGTTGAACAAAAGGCTAGAGTAATCAGTTTAATCAGTTGCTCCTGCGCCCTGAATACATAGCCTCTAACTGGCATTTTTAGCTGTGGTTAAATCTTCCATATGTAAAGTTTTTTTGGTTTTTTTTTTGGGGGGGGGGTTACTGGGGATTGAACTCAGGGGCATTCTACCTCCGAGCTATACCCCAGCTCTATTTTTTATTCTTTATTTTTTTTTTTTTGAAACAGGGTCTCACTAAGTTGCGGATGGCCTCACTAGGTAGCTGAGATTGGCCACGAACCCAGATCCTCCGGTCTCAGCCTCCCAAATGCTGGGATTACAAGCCTGTGCCACCACGCCTGGCTGTAAAGTTTTAAATTAAGGCCAGTTAAGTATCTTTTACTGAAAACCATCTCCCATTCAGATTGATTTTTTTTTTTTGTGGTACTGGGGATTGAACTCAGGGGCATTCTACCTCCGAGCTACACCCCCAGCCCTATTTTGTATTCTTTATTTTGAAACCGGGTCTCGCTAAATTGCGGAATGCCTCACTAGGTAGCTGAGGCTGGCCGCGAACCCGGATCCCCCGGTCTCAGCCTCCCGAATGCTGGGATTACAAGCGTGAACCACCACACCCGGCTCAGATTGATTTTTTTAACCAGGTTAGTTACTTTTGCTACCATACTGTTTCAAAGTTTTCCAGGATTCCAGCACATTGTTTTAAATTAATTTTCACTGTTTGTTAATCTGTTTACATTTTCAAGAATCAGAGATATGAACAAAGCCTTGGAGACCATCTAGTTGAAGTCTTTTGTGGAAGATATGGTAAAATAAATGAGCATATTTGTTAAGTGATGTTGCAAAGGACATAAAGCTGGTTGATAAAGTGGAGCAAATTTTCTAAAAATGCAACATAGTGATTTCTTTTATGCTGAACTACACATTTTTAAAATTTTATAGTTTCCCTTTGGCCATGAGAGAAGCCGTGTTTAATGTCAAGGCTAATCCATAGTTAATACTTATCATGTCTTTTGGGAAACTAGATCGGCTAAATGTAAAAGAAGCACTTTCTATATGTCACATAGAAATCATATCATCCCTGTTTATTGATGTTACAAAGGGTGTACTGAATTTCTAAATCGATTTTCTAAGCTATGTCAATAGAGTAATATGTAATCCTGTATTACTTTAGCCAAAATTTTATAATTATACATTGTTTATATACAAAAAAATATCTTGGACTCTGCATAGGAATTTTGTACTTCAGTTAAACATGAGGTATTCACACCATGAAGTTTATTGGTGTACAAAAATTCTAAAAATTGCATTGTGATTTTTATGATGGAGTGCAGTCATTCATATGTAGACTATAACTTCTGTTAATGCTCGTAGTCTATGGCATTTCATAGGAAAGTGAGGATAATGCAAGGGCAGTGTGCCTGGTCCTTTTAATACCTTAATTCTTGGTAATAACAATGAATGAGACAACCTTTTCCATAATCTATTCTATTTTCATAGAAAGCTATCATATGCTATGCCATTGACTAATTATACCTGCTTAGTGTCATAAAGTAATGTTAATAGCTTGAAGAATCCAGGGCTTCTGAAATCTTCCTTGAATCTCTACTACTCTGCATTCCACTACCATTAGCATACTTAAAGTGATCATCTGAACAACTACAATTCTTACCCCTGTTCAGTTCATTGTTTACTCAATATTCAGGCCTATGTTGTTAAAATGCAAATCTGAAAAGTTGACCTCTGGCTTAAAAGTTACCATTAAGTAATTTTCCATTAGCCTTATATCCAAACTCCTACTTGATTTTTTTTTCTCTTGTGATTTTTTTTCTCCCATACTCACTGCATCCCTCTTGCCTGTCTTGCTCTCCTATCCATAAAAGCACATGCCTCAGTTTTGCCGTTCCACTACCTTTGAGTATACTATGTACTCTGTCTGCAAAATATTCACTGCTAATTTATCTGCAATATTTCAGCCGGGTTTTTTGGGGGTTTTTTGTTTGTTTGTTTTTTCCTATAAAGGAACTTGCAGAATCAACATAATTTCCTTTTTTTTTTTTTTTTTTTTTTTTTTTTTTTTTTTTTTTTTTTTTTTTTTTTTTTTTTTTTTTTTTTTTTTTTTTTTTTTTTTTTTTTTTTTTTTTTTTTTTTTTTTTTTTTTTTTTTTTTTTTTTTTTTTGCGGTACTCAGGAGCATTCTACCTCTGAGCTATACCCCCAGCCCTATTTTTTATTCTTTATTTTGAAACAGAGTCTCACTAAGTTGCAGAGTGCCTCACTAGGTAGCTGAGGCTGAGTGAGAACCCGGATCCTCTGGTCTCAGCTTCCCAAATGCTGGGATTACAAGCGTGCACCACCATGCCCACGCCCGGCTGAAACCTTTTTCTTATTTCAAAGACTAGCTTAGTACTCCCTGTTAAGTACCTTCCAACATCTTGTAGTCCTGCTTTGTAACAATAGTATAGATATATTTAATTAATTGTTTATTTAATTAAGATTCATTATTTTTTATTGGTGCATTGCAATCATATATCTTGATGAAGTTCACAGTGATAGAAGCATACTTGCACACAACACTCATTTAGCCCTCCTCCAGTTCCCTTCCTGTTCCCTCTACCTTCCCTCCTTCCCATGTTCAGTATAGTGATTGACTTTGATAAGTTTGTGTATGTACATCATGTCCATTGAGGTGTTTCCCTCTTCCCCCTTCCTATCTCCCTCAGTTAGGTCACCTTCTTCACTCATTTAAGGTTTCTCCTTTGTCTGGAGTCCCTCTTATGTCCCATTTTCTCCCCAGTTTCCATATATTAGGGATAACATTCGACTTTTCACTTTTTATGACTGACTAATCTCACTTAGCATAATGTTCTCCAGTTCCATTAATTTCCTTGAAAAATGACATAATTTTTTCTTCTTTATGGCTGAGTAGAATTCCATTGTGTACATATCCCATAGCTTTGTAATCCATCCATGTGTTGATGAACATCTTGGCTTATTCTGTTCCATAGTTTGGCAATTGTGAATTATGCCACTATAAACATAGATATGCACATATTACTTTGGTAGTTTGGTTTCCATTCTTTTGAGTATATAACCAGGAGTGGTATAGCTGGTCATATGGTAGGTTCATTTCCATTCTTCTTAGGATCCTTCATACAGTTTTCCAAAGTGGTTGCACTAGTTTTCAATCCCACCAACAATGTAATAGAGTTCCCACTTTCCACATCCTCATTAGCATTTGTTGTTGTTTGTATTTTTAACAATTGCTATTCTAACTGGGGTTAGGTGATATTTCAGGGTCGTTTTGATTTGCATCTCTCTAATTGCTAATGATATTGGACATTTTTTCATACATTTATTTGCTATTTGTATTTCTTCTTATGTGAAGTATCTGTTTAGTTTACTTGCCCATTTTTTATTGGGTTATTTGATTTTAATTTTATTCTAAATAATGTCACATGCTCTTTTTTCAGTATTGTATCATAAGAACCTGGCATAGTTTGTGTATATGGTGAATTCTCGATAAATTTTATTGAGCTCTTGCTAATCAAAAATCAATTCCTTATTATACTGGATGAATTTGCAATTAATAAATAAATTATAGAATAGTAGTTCTCAAAGTTATGTTTGAAATTTCAAGGGCCCCCGAATAGAATTTATTAGTAAGAAAATATTGGAATGTCTCTATTTTCCTCTTAGTATATCTTGTGCCTGTTTTATATAATATTTTAGGAGAGTGTAAAGAAGGAAGATATGTATTGTTTCTTCCCTGAGTCCCTCTCTATTTCCCTCCTTTCCTTCCTTCTTTTCTTTTTTCTCTCTTCCCTTCCTTCCTTTTTTCCTCTCTTCTTTTTTCTTTCTTCTTCTTTCTCTTTCTTTCCTACTTCTTCCTCTATTTTTTTAAACCTATAAATGTTGTATTATCAAAATGTCTAGAGACTAATAAAGAAAAGCTTAATTTTTTTATCCAATATTTATTTATCTTCATGTAATAAACAGAGGTTGACATATCTTTTAAATTTTCTTTTCTTCCCTAAATTTTCATCATATGATTAAAAATAGTTCTACTATAATTCATAAAATGTTTCCACTCTTCAGCAGTGAAGAGTAGTGAATAAAACAATAAAGGTTTTATATTAAAACAATAAAGTTGATAGTATTGTGAAATTATGTTACTCTTATTTATGCTCTATTTTACTTCCTAATCTATGGTACATATGACAGCAGTCATAAATACTTAATATGGAGTGAATAAAATACATTGAAAATTAAGCATGCCCCCCTACCTACATTATCAAGAGCAGAGTAAAATGAAATAGACCAATAAATTAGCTTACTGACAAACACCCAAATGGACTATTAGATGTAATGGTGCAAATTTATATAAAAAACACACTTGCCTCTATTTTTTAAATTGAAATTACATCAAGGGGGTTTGGCATTGAATGGATTGTCAAATGGAAGCATTGTACTAAGAAATGGTTAACACCATGTTAATTTTTGGCTGGTTTTTTGCTCCTTTGACCACTTTCTTTATTAAGTGTTAAATAGATTCTGTAGGAATTGCTTCACTATAAAAGTTATTTTACTATCCTATTGTGGTATCCTTGTATTTTAAACAGAGAGTCATATGTTGTGATAATATTATAGCAACTTTGTTTGTCTGTCTGCCTTCTATAAATTGAGATTTCAGGACTTCTTGTGTAAAATCAAGGCCAAATTCTCATCTGAAAAAGTAGATAGAAACATTTATCAGAAAGCAATAATAAATTTGAGTGTCATAGCTAAAAAAACATTGCAAACCACTTGGTAGTATCTCATTTAATGATTCTTATGTTTTCTAAAAGAATATTCATTGTTGTCTGTCTTACCTTTATTTTTTTTATTGATGCATTGTTGTCATACACCTTTGTTAGGTAGAAGCTGATAGAGGCATACATGTACACATCTCTCATTTAACCCTTCCCCAATTCCCTTAACTTTTAATGAAAATAATTACCAAATCTCTCTGTTTCCTAGAAATTGAGTAAATATACTGGATTGTTAAGCTGAAAACATTACTAGGGACCCAAAAGTTTCAGTAATGGAATTTTATACATTTGAATAATGCAAAATAGAAGAAATATATATAATAAAAATAATAATATTTAGCATCTACATGTGGTTCACAGCAAAAGCAAATGTTACTTTGAAACTTTGTTACTATAATAATATTTGTTTAATCATGAAACTAATTTAAATTACTCCTGGGAGTCTGTATATTTCTAATTGCAGTTCAAACCATGTTTTCCATGGTACCTAAAGCAAAAAAATCTTACTATAAACTGGAAATTCCATAAGGAGTGTGCTAACTTTGTAAGATGACACTAGTGGCAGATTGTGAACAATTTAGCAAATTATTATACAATGCAAATTCTCAGATTGAAATATTTATGAAATATTTAGATTGTGGATATTTGTGACTTTTATATTAGTAGTGTTTTTTTCTTTATTATTCTATTATTTTAAGCAGAATCTTTTTTCTAAATGATTTCTTTAATTTAATCATAGAAATGACTTTCCCTACAAATCTGTTCCTATCTGAATACAGACAGTATTTCTTAGATTTTTCCTCATTCAATGCCCCCATAGGACCTTACTTATTTTATTAGAAAAATGTAGATATAATCTATGACTCTCATTATTCATCAGAAACACAGAGAATAGATACCTTGTATAGGATTGCTATGTGTATTTGAAATGATAGGACAATCAAAGCTTTTTGAGATGACTTGCAACCATATATTTCTTTTTCTCTTTTTCATTTTAAAAGTTGAATATAACTATATGATTTCAAATTATATAAACAGTATTGCTTTATGAAGAGATTATTAGTTTACTAGAAAAATTTGAAATATAATTAGTGAATATTCAAAATATATGTAGAAGTGATTTGCATGTAATTTTACTAAAATTTAAGAAATAAAATTGATATGGATAATAATAATATACATTTCAAAATTTAGAATAAAAGATTTTGAAAACTTTTTCTATAAGTAAATGAAAAATCTTTGAGGAGATATACTTGTTAACCTGATGTGTTTATTTATCAGTTAAGTTTATTTATCAATTTATCAGTTAAAAATTAAGAAGTAAAAATCAAGTTAAAAAGTCTGTATGAAATGTAAAGAAGTGTATAATCCAACTTCTTAGTAAAATTTATTTGAACTCAATGTGATCATATAATTAGTTTTAGTATTAGAAACATATTTTATTTTTGCTTGTACTCAGATAACTTCAGGGAAATTATAATTAAAATATCCAGCCAGATGTGGTGGCATATGCCTGTAATCCGTGTATTTGAGAGGCTGAGACAGGAGTATTGCAGGTTCAAGGCCAACCTCAGCAATGTAGTGAGACTTTCAGCAACTTAGCAAAACTCTGTTTCCGAACAAAATTAAAAGGGCTGGGTGTATAGTTAGGAGATAGAATGCCCCTGGGTTCAATCTTCAGTACAGCACACACACAACAATATTCTATGCCTTCATCCATTGTATTAGATGTCTTGAAAATATAAACTTGCAGGTTATTATTAAGACAACTGTGAGAAATTATATTTAATAAGCTATGACCATAATTTACATTTTGTATAGGTGGTAGTTTGTTTTTTTGTTCCTGAATTTTACACTCATTGTATTTATACTCATAGTATAAAATTGAAGGAGCATAGACACCAAAATTAAAATGCAGTTCTATATGAATGACCTGAACTACAGTGTCTCTTAATTTTTTACTTGTAGATATTAGGCTTTCTATTTTATCACCGAGTGGCAAGGATGATGCCATGATTAGTTAGTATGGTGCTGTAATTAGTAAAGTCAAAAAATATAAATCATGCAGCACAGTATCTAGTTAACATAAGACCAAATACTTGGTTTATTTTAGTTCTATTGCCTTTATGCTAGTATGATTAAATATAAAAAGAAGCATCTTTGAAAGCAATCAAATTTCTCCAAAACATATGAAAATAAAGACAATAATGATAGCACTATCAAGAATTATGAAATGTATAAATAGAGGTAAAGTTAGTTAACATTTGGGAAATACAGTGTTCAATCAGTAATTTATTAAGCATGCAAAATTAAGACTGTAGACAAGAAAAATAATTATCTGAGAGCAAAACTAAATATCATGCCTATGTTTCTAAATGTCATTCCAAATGGCAAATAGAAGGAGAGAGAAAAGAATATTTCTTTTACTTTCAACATAGCACTACATGCTAGTGGATGTTTATTGTTGGTTTTTGTGTGCGTGGGGGGGAGGGAATAAAATAGGATCCTCTTAACTGAGAGAATGTGAATTTGTGTTCATAGAGTGCTTTTCATCTTATTTTGAGTTTCTTACTAAATTGAAAATAATGATTGCTTTTGCCAATAATAACCTCAAAATATCTTTAATAACTCAAGTTTTTTTTGAACCATTCAACTGGTTTGATTGAATTCATTTTAATAGCACACATGTGGTTCCTTTCACCATCAAGGAAATTACATTTTTCTTTACAAAAGGTTAACTGTGTGACTTCAGTTTTTTCAAATTTAAAGATATTTTAATGCCCTATAGGTATAGGTAAATCTCAATTATAGAGCTTGTTTGTAAAGAGAATTGTATGACCCCAGATTCTATTCATGGTTTTCAGTTCATTGCCTACAGCAGTGATTCTCAAGTGTGGCCAAAAGTACCTGAGTACTTGTGAGATGCAAATCCTGGTTTCCATTGAAGAACTATGGAAGCAGAAAGTCTGGAATATGCTGGGCGTGATGGCACACGCTTGTAATCCCATCATTTGGGAGGCTGAGACCAGAGGATCCGGGTTCGTGGCCAGCCTCAGCTACCTAGTGAGGCCCTCCGCAACTTAGGGAGATCCTGTTTCAAAATAAAGAATACAAAATAGGGCTGGGGGTGTAGCTCGGAGGTAGAATGCCCCTGAGTTTAATCCCCAGTACCACACACACACAAAAAAAAGTCTGGAATATGATCCCAGCAAACTGTTTAAACAAGCCTTCCAAGCCTTCCAATGGTTCTAATGCAAGCTGAACAAATATCGAGTCCAAGTATGGCACTTTAATAATTTCCAAGCTAAGAGCAAATTGGCAGTTATGAAATAATCTTAACATTTTGAATTATAGGGACATATACTTACTTGTAAAGATTAAGAAATAATTTAAATGGTAAAATGTATAGGACATTAAAACGGGAAAGAAAAAGTAAAGCATAAAAGAAAAACTACGGCCAGGCGTGGCGGCGCATGCTTGTAATCCCAGAATTTGGGAGGCTGAGACTGGAGGATCCGGGTTCGCGGCCAGCCTCAGCTACCTAGTGAGGCACTCCGCAACTTAGTGAGATTTGGTTTCAAAATAAAGAATAAAAAACAAGACTGGGGTGTAGTTCGGAGGTAGAATGCCCCTGAGTTCAATCCCCAGTACCGCAAAAAAAAAAAAAAAGAAAAGAAAAACTATGGATGATATCCATGAAACTTTCTTAAAGGATGCTTTAAAAATCTTCAATGTAAGCCTCATGTATGTATGCATTAATATATAAGCACATATGAATATATTTATAAAAGTAAACAATCAGTAGGTTTAAACTGATAATTTAGATAAGATGTTGTTTGCATAGGGAAGTAAGATGGATTGCTAGGGTTGGATAAAGAGTGCTGGTTTTCAAATGACACAATTTCAGACAAAGTATGTTTTAATAGATGGATTTGGTTTGTTTGAGGCTAACCAGTTATTGTTATTATGACTTGGGGGCATGGAAGAAAATAAATCAAAAAGAAAAATGTAATATGTTGAGGTTTTATTGCAAAATTCATGTGATATTTAGATGACTTTATCTTGCTTATAAAGACATAGCTAAATTGTAGTACATATAAAATGAAAACTTCTGAGCTCTGGTTAGAAATAATAACCATTTGTATATGAGGAAGTAATACATAGTTGATGATGGTTTTATTTAATATTTTGCTATCATGTAAAGCACAAAACATGTCGGAAGTTGATTTATAGTGAAAATATGCTTTAATAATTTATAAAATTACTACAGTAAAATATAGAAAAAACTTTTTTCTTGAAAATACATAAAAGTTGATTTGTTTATATTGTGGTAGATTTGTTTACTAACTTCAGTAAATGAAATTTTGTGCAAGTGAAGGGAAGCATAAAGAGATCCAGGAATCTCAGTTTATGTACCATGTAAAGACCTGATGAGCAAAATTAATGATTTGTCATATTGTGTTTAAAATGCTTTAGTATAATTAATTTTTAAACAGAAATGATGGTGATCCTTTTATCATACTTACAAGTCACTAGTTATTTATGTTTTGAATTTACATTTATTTATTTTTCTACTGTCTTATTGCAAAGCATAATATGTCATATGAAATATATGTTCAAGTGCTTTGGAAAGCCATGCAAATGACTTATAGCTGGGCTGAGCTTAATCAATTATTATTTCTTGAGCTTAGTAGTTATATGTAAATGTAAAATGCAGTTCAATATAAAATGGCAATACTTCTCCTAAAATTTACCATGTAAAATAAATACTAGAAAAAATAGTTGGAAGAATTTAGTAACTACATATGAATGGCTTCTTTTAATAATATTCCAGTATATGTTCCATGTGAAGATGGGGATGTTTACATTTTTCTTTTTTTGGGGGGGGCAGAACTTGGGGATTGAATCCAGGGGCATTTTACCTCCAAGCTACACCCCTGGTCCTATTTTTTTTATTCTTTATTTTGAAACAGGCTCTCACTAAGTTGCAGAGAGCCTCACTAAGTACTTGAGTCTGCCCTCGAACTTGGATCCTCCTGTCTCAGCCTCCCAAGTACTGGGATTACAAGGAATTACATGTATGCTCCCCTGCGCCCAGCTTTACATTTCCTCATATAATGCTTTTCTTTACTCTAGTTTAGTAGTTCTAAAACTTGAGCCTGCTTCGAATTGCCTGGAACACTGTTTATTCACAATTGTTGGACTTCGGTCCTGGTGTTTCTTTTCCAGTGGGTCAAGACTGAAATCAGATAATTTGCATTTCTAACAAATTTCTCGATGATGTTGATACTGCTTGTCCAGAAACTATACATTGAAAGCCACTGTTCTAGTCTATCATAGGCAAATATGAAATCTGAAAAACAAGCAAAAGTAGTTTCAAAGGAATTTCTTAACTGTAGTAATAGCATTTATCATGGAATAATTTTCACAATAAAAATCTTGTATTTTTATGAGAATTACTGAAAGGAAATCTTTATTTCAGTTCTTTTCTGGCAAAATAATTAGAGGATTCATACTTAAGTCTCACAGTCATTTCTGGGCTTGCAAACAAAAATACTATGATTCTATTTGTGTAGAATAGACTTTCTGTAGGATTAATGGGTGTTAACTTAAAAATGTACATGTTTTCTACATATCACCCCCCCCATGAAAAGAGTCAATGCTTTCGGACTGTGTATCCCTGCAGATTACCATCATTGACAAGCAGAGGAAAGCTGGACAATGATTCAAATAAAGGTGACACAGACCAAAAAGGATTCCATTTCCAGACTACAAAATGACCCAACATTTTATTCTTGAGGTTTGGATATAATAGTCTTAATAGTTTCTGACACATCAGTCTTCTCACCATTCTTACTTCCTTTACAACTAAATTGAAGGCTGGTGCCAGAGAGACTGGAGCATTGTCAAGTAGTATACATCCCCCATGCCTGAGGAGAAAGATGACTATACAGTCAACTGAGTTGAATTCTGCTTCAGCAGAGAAAAAAAAAAAGAAGAGGAGACTCTGTTCTGATTGGAGAACATACCACGATCCATTGCTAACTATGGAACTGGAATACCTTTATTCTATTCTCAGAAAATAGACTTTTTTCTTTTTAAGTCACTTGCTTTACTGAATCATTTCAAAAATTTATTAAATTACATGAATATCATTATGTTCTTAATGGATTATTTTTCTCCGCAAATTTATACTGAATTCCCCCAAATAGTAAATATTTGCTGTCTCTAGTTAAATAGGTCTTTTTCATACTATGCAAAAATTTCACAAAATGTTTATTCTTTCCAGATCAGAGTGGTTAATATAATTTGAAATGTATTTCCTTTTTCTAATATGAAAGTCACTGTCTGCACATATAAACACATACACATAAAATCTGACATTTAAAATAAAAGCAGTTTAATAAGGGTATTACAGTATTTAATAGAATTGATATTTTTTAAAAACCCTCTCCCGAACCAGTCCCAGTTTTATATTTTGTATGGGCTAGGAAAATTAGACTAGTCGTCGGAATAATAGCACTCCAAAGTCGTCCTCATCCTGAGAACCTGAGCTACGTTACTTTATATGGCAAAAGTGACTTTGCAGATGTGATTAAGTTAAAGATCTTGAGATGAGAATATTATCCTGGATAATCTATGTGGGCACAATGTAGTCACAAAGGCCCTTATTAAAAGGAGACAGGAGAGACTGTCAGAGAAGGAACTCTAAATAAAGCTTTGGTAATCAACCTTATTACAGAATGCATGCTGAATTTGAAAAGGCTCTGCTGTGACTTTTATTTTTGTTTCCTTTTTGACAATCTCAAGATATAATTGAAATTATTTTATTGGCTTTAAGTAATGTGTCCTTATTAGACTGCATGAAAGGAGAAATATGCTTATAGTTCACTGCCGAGGAAAGCGACAATTCTCAGATTTGAGCTTGGCTAGAGTCACTTGGAGGGCTTACTAAAACACAAAAGATTAGAGGTGTAAGGTGGAGTCCAGAAACGTATATTTCTAACAGGTTCCCACAGAAGTCTGCTGCTGCTATTTATCTGGGGAGTATAGTTTGGCAACATGTGGACTGGGTAATCCACTCATGAGCATTAGTGGCCCAGTACAGGTTTCATCTTTAAAGGTAATTTTTAAAAAGTTTCCTTCATGCTTTTTGATGAAATTAACAAGAAAACTCTCCCCACGTCAAGATTTCACTAATCATTTTATATCAGGTCCTTTGTTGAAAGGGTCATTCAATAATCCATGTTACAGAGACAAATTTCAAACATAAAGATTATTGTCAGTGTGATGAGAATTACTATCTTTAAAACAGTAAGTAAATTAAGCAAAAAAGGCAACGCTATATATACAACACCTCTAGAAATCTGCAGATATATCTAAAGTTTATATTTAAATATTTAAATCCTTGTTCATCCCTTTGAGATAGGTGAGATTGAAATATAATTCATCTTTTTTTTTCAAAAAGAAAAGAATAAGTTATTTTTACTTTTTATGTGCTTTTACTGGTGTATTATTGTCTCACATGATAATGTAAATCATGTTGACTATTGACATTGACATACATGCAAGTTATTTTTACTTTTTAAGCAATGGGACTTCCATTAGGCTGCTTTTTTCCTTATTTCCAAATCTCATACTTTATCAATTAATCCACATTACCTAATCCAAATATACTTCCTTTCTTGTACTTTTTTATATTCCTTAGAATTTTTTTTGTAGTACTGGGGATTTAACCAAGGGGCATTCTACCTCTGAGCTACACCCCCCAGCCCTATTTTTATTCTTTTATTTTTAAAACAGGTTCTCCCTAAGTTTCAGAGAGCCCACCTAAGTAGCTGAGGCTGGCCATGAACCTGCGATCCTCCTGTATTAGCCTCCCAAGCACTGGGATTACAAGCGTACGCCACTACACCTGGCTATTCCTTAGAATTTAAATATTATGGTGGAAGTTTAGATTTATGTATCCTGATTTGTGGGTATGTATGTAGATGTGTGTCAGCACACACATACTCAAGTGTATCTGTATATGTGTTATATAGTTTCTATAAAACAGAAAAGAGGCAGTTGATTCATGGAAACTACATCCATGTTGTTTTCTTCTTTGGATAAATATCATTAATTATTTTTTATTTTTTTATTTTATTTTTTTAATTGGTGCACTGTAATCATACATCTTTGTTAGGTACACGCTGATAAAGGCATACATGCACACATTTCTCATTTAACCTTTCACCAATTCCCACCGCAATCCCTCGCCCTCCCTCCTTCTCAAGTTCAGTTTAGTGATTGACTTTGATATGTTCGTGAAAGTACATCATGTGCATTAGGCAAATGAACTCTGTATTATCATTCCACTATTTGAATAATTTAAAGTTTAAGGAACATGAGACTGGGTTGCTAACACGTGACCTACAGGAGGTTAGTTAGCCTATAGTATCAATTTCCTTACCTGTAGTGAAAACAATAGTAGCTCTATCCTAGTTTTGTAGTGAAGATTATATTATATAATACTTGTAAGACTTTTAGCACATTTTATATTCATAATGATTCATTGCTATTCTCATCTGTTTAATACTATATTCTCACTACATGTTTTTATAAAATAGCACTGTTGTGTCTCCACAGAACTCTGAATGAATCAAATAACATTGTGTCTCAGGATCTTAACCTATAACTTTTCACAAGAGAATAACCTAGGTATTATCATTATTATTACTGGTTTCAAAACATATAGATGTTCAATACCTAAGCTTTTCCTTTTGAGAGGTATTTCCTCTTTTCATAATTTGAACACCTTGATCACTTTAGCTGAAGTTCGTTGATGGGCCAAACTTTAGAAAGAATTAGATAGAAGCATTTATTTACTCATTCAATCAAGGAATAATTATAGAATTCCAACTGTGTTTCACACACTCTTCTTTAGCAATTCAGCAATGAACCAAGCATATAAAACTTAAAGCCTGTGTTATTTATATTGTAGTGCATTGATTGCTCTCAAAATTGCATAAAATAAAGGATGTTAATTGTATTTATGTAACTGATAATTCAATTTTATCCCACCCTTAGATTTAGACAGAATGTTTCTTTTTAATTATCATAATGTAAAGCAGGTGCACCCGAAGACAATTTGCATTCATTCTTGCAATTCAATATCTTCACCATTTGTAATAAATTATGTCTAAGTCATTGTGATAATAGTGTTTTAAAAAAAGAAATATATATTTAATCTTCATCCCCACTTCCTGGCATACTACTCATAAAACCCTTGGAAACTCCAAAGTGATGAGTGCATTTATATGTGGAAATGAGAAGACTTAATGGCTAGGAGCTCCTAGATAGAATCTGAACAGGGGCTGGTTATGAGAAGAATCAACCATGTGATTATACCACTGGAAATTTTCAGTCCTAGTTTTCAACCTCTGAGAAGGGAGAAGGTCTAAAGATTAAATTGATCCCTGATGTAATTGTGTTTATATAATGAAGTTTTCATGAAACCTCAAGTTATAGAGTTTGGAGAACTTCTGAGTTGAAGAAACATGTGTATGTATGAGGAAAGTGGTATCATTGGAGATGGCATAAAAACTCCGGGTTCCTTCATACATACCTTGCTCTATAAACCACATCCTCTGTCTATTCATCTGTATCTTTTATAATGTCCTTCATAATAAATGGGTAAACACAACCAAAGCATGTTCCTGGGTTCTATCCTGGCAACTTATTGAACCCATGGAAGGGGTGATGAGAACTCTGATCTGTACTCACTGTCAGAAATACAGGTCACGAGCCGGGCGTGGTGGCGCACGCTTGTAATTCCAGCATTCGGGAGGCTGAGACTGGAGGATCTGGGTTTGCGGTCAGCCTCAGCTACCTAGTGAGGCACTCCGCAACTTAGAGAGACCCTGTTTCAAAATAAAAGAATAAAAAAAAATAGGGCTGGGGATATAGCTCGGAGGTAGAACGCCCCTGAGTTCAATTCCCAGTACCGCAAAAAAAGAAAAAAAAAAAAAAAAAAAGAAATACAGGTCACGGTCTCGGGCTTGTGATTGACATCTCAATTTTGAGGGATAGTCTTGTGAAACTGGACCCTTAATTTATGTGGTTTGCACTAACTCCAGTTAGTATCAGTATTGAATTCAATTAAAAAAATAACTAGTTTCCTATAATTTTTTGGTGTACAGAAAATCTCCAACAAGTCTGATTATGAAAGTATGCTGTGTTGAGAATATAGTAGGAGAAAACCAAAAGTTTTAGTTCGATATCAGAAGTGAGACTTGCTCCACTTGCCCTGGCCCTGGCCCTGGCCCAAGGAAATGTGTGGTTCAGTTAGAGAAAGGACTAAAGGGTGGGAAATGAGTGAGCCATTGATTCCTGGGTAGCCATGTGGTTACCCATTGTATAGAATACATGAAATGACAAATTTTAGTTTTTTAATTAGGGTAACATACATCAACTGATTTTGTTTCAGCTACAATCACCCTTCTGTAATACTCCATAGATTTTATTCCAGGGATCTACCCCAGGCCATACTTCTGGTCTGTTTGAATTAGGAGTGTCTACCCACTGGGATTGACATTGTTCCACTTGACCTTCACCTAAGCTAATAAATATGGTAATTTCCTAAGCCTCACTGTTTAGGGAAAAGGTTTTGCCATATTCTCACCAATGAAGCTCAGTATAGTTCACCTTGGCACTTTTTCTTGAGTGACAGGAGATTCACCTGTACTTGAAACTAAAGAGCTGTGAAGCCAGTGCTGCCACGTGTACAGAATGTGAGAATGAAATCACTCACAAATCAGGGCAGAGCTCAGCCAAACCCAAGAACAGAGAAATGGAATCTGGCACCCTACTTTATGTCTTTGCTTTGAACTAGACACACTCCTGGGCTTTTCTATTATGTAATATTCAGGGCAAAATGTTGGTGGTTGATTTACAGACAAATGTGTGGCACTAGTGTCTCCAATACAGAAGAGACAGAGCTGGGGTGACAAGATCTGAAGTGATAAAAAGCCTTTGTTAAATTGTAAATAAAATAAAGCAAAATCTTCCTTTGGATTTTACATACTTGAATTGCCAGAAATATCAATTATAGTAGACTAAAAAACATTTTGCACATTTATATATATATTATATGGTGTTAGATCTTAGACTCATCTAATTATAGTTTTTTTTCATATTTGTAAATGTCTAAAGGAGCACTTTAAAGTCATGTAAGCCGGGCATGGTGGCGCACGCTTGTAATCCCAGCATTCGGGAGGCTGAGACCAGAGGATCTGGATTCGAGGCCAGCCTCAGATACCTAGTGAGGCACTCCGCAACTTACTGAGACCCGGTTTCAAAATAAAGAATAAAAAATGGGGCTGGGGGTGTAGCTCGGAGGTAGAATGCCCCTGAGTTCAACCCCCAGTACTGCAAAAAATAAATAAAGTCATGTAAATTATTTGACAATGCTTGTCATTTAAGAATGGCCTTATAAAATGTTTAAGTTTTGTACTATGGGATTCTCAAAGATGTTCACATCCTGAACCCTAGCCCCCATAGATATGTTACCACACATGGCAAAAAGGGACTTTGCATACATTATGAAGTTAAGGATGTTAGAATGGGAAGATTACTTTTGACTTTTTAGATGATCCCAGTGTAATAATCAGGGTCTTTATAAGTGAAAAGCAGGAATACACCAAATGCTGTGTGATGTGTAGGGCTAGGTTTAAAACTTATACCTCACTATGATGTATAATTACAATACCAATAAAGATATAAAAAAATAAAGAAGTTTGCTCTGTGTGGCCTGACCTTTGTCCTCGATGTATTTAAGATTCTTTCCTTGACCTCTGTGCTAATAATTTTAATTATTATGTGGCTTGGGAAAGTTCGTTTTCGATCCTGTATATTTAGGGTTTCTGTACATGAATGTCTATCTCATTTTACAAAATTGGAAAATTCTCTGATGCTATTTCTCTGAATAGTTTTATTTATGCCATGGATTTCTACCTCTAGCCCTTCCTTGGTACAAATTACCCTTATCTTTGGTATTTTGATATTTTCCTGATTTTTTGAATGTTCTAGTGGTACTCGTTTATTGTCTTTTTTATATTATCGACTGAATATTCAAGTTTTTTTTTTAAATTTTTTATTGTAGTAATTTGTGCAATATAGCATACATCTTTGTTAAGTACGAGTTGTTAGCAACATATTTGCACACAATTCTCATTTGACCCCTTCCCCAATTCCCACCCCAATCCCCTCCCCCTCCCTCCCCCTCAGGTTCACTTCAGTGAGTGACCTTGATATGATTGTGTAAGTACATCATGTGCTTTAGGGCGTCCCTCTGCCCCTTGCGTCCACTACAATTAAATCAACTTCGTTGCTTATCGAGGATCACTCC